>JABUQX010097007.1:77500-80000 GCA_015478945.1 Trachelipus rathkii
AAGTTTTAGGCCCTCGCCTCTCAAGTGAATCAAATGGAGGTACTGATGAAACGTAATAATAATGGTTGGGACAGAAGTCGCTCTCCTGGCTGGGACAGAGGTCGTTCCCCCAACCGTCGGTCACCTTTAGCATTTCGAAAGGATGGAGCACTGTGCTATTACCATTTTACATTCCTTGAAATGGTTACCAGATGTCAAGGAGGCACCAGCAAAATGGCACATTTATTGGCATAAGAGCTATCGCAGAACCATGCTGGATCTACTTCCTACCTTCACGGGGAAACTAGGTATGGGGGTGGAGTTACACCCCTGTATAAAGAAGGTGAACTTTGATCGTATTGTAATTCAAAGAATTTGTAAGGGCGATTATAATTTTCAAAATATAGAAAGATTAAAGGAGGAAAGCTACACCTCACCAAACTCTAATAATAATTAAAAAGTTATAGGTAGAAATTTTGATACCATTTTGCATGCTGATAAAAATATTAGTAATATCAATAATGTTCATTCTATTCGAGTGAATATGCAGCTAATGGCGAAAAATCCTCTGTTTTATGCGAAAGATCATCTCAGTCGAGTGAAAATGAATCTTGGTAAGGGGAAAAAATTTATTCCTTTGATGATAGTGTTAAGGGTAGGGATATGCTTTATCAAGGTAGCGAAAAGTCAATTTTGAGGCTGGAACCTTCAGTTCCAAGCCAAAATACTGCGATACTGGTTGAAAATGCAGATTCTTGCAATGGGCTTGTGCTTCCAAAAAAATTTAAATGTAAATGAATGTGAAACACTTGCGTTTAATCGTCTTCTCCGTATCTATGATGCTAATTCAAAGCAATTATTTTTATTAGATACAGGGAGTTCATTTTCCATTTTAAAAGGTTCTGCAGAAAAACACGTCCTTTTGTCTTTTAGGATTGAAATAAAGCCGAATCAAATTTACATGATTGTATAACTAAAAAACTAATTTTCCTGCTAAGCGGGAATACGAACATCAATTTTTTATAGCTATGTAATTCAATACATATTAGGAAAGATTTGTTTTACTACATATAATTTTTTCTTAGATTTACTCAGCAGAGAATTAAAGGACTAACAATTCTCTCCCCTGTACACTCATTCAAGGAAGAGATGACCTCCTCCAGCAGCATGCCCTTTCCAAATTACAAATGAATTACAATGTCAAATCACTCCACTCTTTCTCCTCAACTCCCTCCGCTCCTTCCCGTGCTACCGCATAGTACTGATCTATTAAGTGTCTACTATATTTTATTTACAAATATTCCTTCATAAATCTTATTAATGCTAATGTCAAAAACTATTATATAGATACAATCTCCCACCACCTCCTATCAAGTGAATTAAATAGAAATGAAACAAAATGGAAAAGTAATTTTAATAAAAGGTGATATAGGATATTACCAAATTCAACCTACCACCGCTGAAAAAATCCTTAAAGAATTAATCCCATATTAAATTTTGCATTATAGGTGTCCCTATAAACATTAAAGCTGCAGAATCCCTACTTATTGTATAATTAAGGCAAAGGAAGAGATATGCAAGTTTTGTAAATTACCCGGATACTACTCCTTCACACTCACCTTGGGGATTTCCATTTGCGTGCTTTCTAAACCTAGTGGTGAAGTCAAGAATAGTGGCCGACTTGAGAGTATTGAACAAACGAGCTGTTCGAGACAACTTCAATCTCCCTAACTTGAATGACTTTTACTAACTTATTTCATGTGCAAATATTTCTTTTTTAGACCTTAAAGAAGCATTTCATAACCTAAAGTCCACCCTGCTTCGGAAATTCTAACTATCAATTACCCTTTGCATTACTCATATAATAGCATGTAGAAGCTTCCATTCGTAGTCTACATGATTTACTAAGTATTATATCGTAATTTACTTCTAAAATTCCTAACATTTTCATATGCATATATTGATATCTTCATCGCTACTTCTACTCATGATGACCACAAAGATTTTTAAAAATGTATTGGACAGGTATTGATTTTACTTTGAGACTTAAGGCAAACTCCACATTTCGCGGGGCTACCCCCATTTCACCCCACCTAAAAAATGACATAAAATTCGGAATTATCAGCATTGGTTTTTTTTTTTTTTTTGTTTTTTTTTGACTATATAAACACCCAAAATGTAGCTTTTTTTTTTTTTGGGATTTATAAAGTTGTTTTCCGGTGTTTTTTTTTTTTGTGTGTGTATCTTTCAGAATTTTCAATTTTTTCAAAAAACCATGTTGACGTTCTTCGTATCAACATCCAATTTTTTTCCGAAATGACTTCAAACTTGAAATATCATAGATAGTCCATTACCTAAAAAAAGTACAGAAGTACTTTTTCGATTTTGTTTGTGCTCAGCGTTGTCAATTCCAAACTCACTTTTTTTGGATTTGAAATGAAAAATTGAGATAAAATTTTTTCTGTTCGTGCCAAGTGGATGAAATTTTCAGAGCATAGTAGTTCGGAAGATACATCTTTTA
>JABUQX010097007.1:85000-90121 GCA_015478945.1 Trachelipus rathkii
CACAGGATGTTCTTCGTATCTACGATCAGTAACTTGTCTTCTTGATCGATTCTGGGGCCAGCCTTTCGCTGGTACCAGGACCGTCCAGCCTCGCTACTCCCTCTCCCTGGCGTCAACTTTTTGTAGCCTCATGCTCTCCATTCGGATATGTTGAACGGTTATGCACGTTGATCTTTTCTCCCCGCAAGTTCCATGGTTTTTCTCGGTCCGCTAGGTGACACAAGCCCATCCCCTGTCGGGGTTGGGGCCTTTGGGATTTTTTTATTGGGTCCCATTTTTATTTTCTAATGGTCTATTCGTAATCCCGACTTGTCATGCGATACTTCTCTTATACTCCCGTGCTATTATCTTCGCTCTAAAAGGTTTTTCGTGCTCCCCAAATCTTCAGAGTCTCTCCTCTACCCATCCTGCAGAAGATAATTTATTCTTTATTCATCCCTCTTCATACCCCTCTTAAGCATTCTGTTGAACATCATATCGAAACTACTGGCCCACCCACCTTTGCTCGAGCTCGCCCTCCACCCGATAAGTCAAGGCCCCAAGCGAGTTTGGATCACATGCTGCAATTTGCAACTGGGTCGCACTTCCAAAGTTGTTGGTCTTTCTCCGCTACCACATTGTCCTAAAAGCACCACGCATTGGAACCCTGTGGATTTTAGGGCTTGAATCTGCACAACACCGGATACGTACCCTGTACCCATATACCAAAGTTTCACTCCCACGTCTGCAAAACAATTTTTCTTCTTTGACTATTTCGAAGCCTACCATCAATACCGTGCTCCGGAGGACTCCCCAGACAGCCTTAACACCCCTTTGCCTCTTTGAGATACAGAAGCCATCGTTTGAAAAAATGCAGCCCAGGTCCTTCCAAGGTCATCGATTCTATCTCCGTGCCTTCCTTTGCTTGGCATATTTAGATGGATCTTTTGGTCGCTCCTCCCCTGAAAACATATGACCACTACGTGCCTTTTTGTAAGTTGGATGCATGCGGAATTCGTCTCAATCCTACCAAGTGCGTATTCGGCGCGTCTTCTCTTACATTCCTTGGTCACACAGTCTCGGCTGAGGGTATTTGCCCTCTTGTAGACCGTGTCGCCGCTATCAGAGCCTTTCCTCTTCCCCAAAATCAAAAGCAACTTCGTCAATATCTGGGAATGATCAATTCGTCAATATCTGGGAATGATCAACTTTTACCACAGATTTCTGAAATCAGCGGCAGCCTCCTAGGCCCGCTTACCGCACTCATTCGTCCTAAACAGCAGGCAGCACCACTAAAGTCGAAAACTGTCTCCGCAGCAGATCTGCTTTGAGCTTCAGAATCCCTCGGCTCCGCCACCTTTTAGTCATCCCACGATACCTCACCAGGAGAGTGCATAGATGCCTCCGATTTCCTGTGTGCGCTTCAGCAGTTCCAAAAAGGCAAGGCGTCCCACTGCTTCTTTCACGCAAGCTGCAACCCCGAAACAAGGTATATCTTTTGACGGCAATGCTTGCCTGTACCTGCTGTTCGCCATTTTCATACTTCTGTGAAGGAACGGAGATTCCACAATGCCTGACGACACAAAGCGATCACTTTCCGCAATGGCTTCACGGCATGAACAGTCACTCCCCTGAAGCTCTCATCTTGAATTCTTTCCCAGTTACACAGACATACTCAACATCTCCGAGTGGTATTTCACCGCGGGATGCTCTTCTCTATTAGAAATTAACCTCTTTTCTCTCCCATTCCTACATTGGATTACCACCATGGCCGCGGCCAGGAGCAAGACAATATCAATCTTCAGCAGGACTCTTCTCTACAGCTGCAGTGGCTCAATCTTCCGGGCATAGAGAAGAGGCTCTTTTGCGAACAGGCCATCCTCGTCCTTTCGTTCCAAATTCTCTTCGAAAGGCAGTCTTCTGCAATCTCCATTCGCTTTCACACCCTGGCGTCGAGGCTTCACGCAAACTGGAACGGCTCGTTTTGGGCTAAATTAACGCGACCGAGGCGAACTGGCGCGCCTGTATGCTTATCAGCCTCTAAAGTGCAACAACATACTAACAGCTCCTTAGGCACTTTCTTCCTCCCGGGCAACTTTGAGAGAGTTCCACATCAATTGTTGGACTCTCACCTTCTCATGCAAGCATTAATCCTCACCTGTATTATAGTCACTGTTGGACAGAATCATCCCTCTCTCTTTGCACTGCCGAATCTACTACCTAAAAGCCCTTCTGTCCATTGATCTCTCTTCGGAATTCCTCTCTTCGCTCACGACTGATCAAGGTCGGCGTTTCGAATCCTCCTCTGGAAATATTGATGCGCTTGCTGGTTCTGAGAAGGATCCATACCACCAGCTCCATCCTAATCTCGAACGGATTTGTGAGAGGTTCCACCGTCAGCTTAAAGCCTCTCTCATGGCACATCCACAACCAGAACACTGGACTGAGGCTCTTCCTTTGGTTATGCTGGGTATACGCACGGCCGTTAAGAATGATCTTCAGTGTTCAGCTGCAGAACTTGTTTATGGCTCTACACTTCGCCTGCCTGGCGAGTTCTTTTCTCAATCTTTCCCTCCTGCTACTGCTGATCCCACCCTGTATCTCACTCGCTTGAAACGCTGCGCCTGGAGACCTACTCCGACCCGCCAGCAAAAGGGGCACTCTTACATTCCGAAAATCTCTTCTTGTACCATGTTTGCGTGAGCATTGACTCCCACCGCTCCACTCCAACCCAATACGACGGCCCTTCCCGTGTACTTCGGAAGGAGAATTCTTCAAAGACAGCTTCCTACTCGTACCACGATACATTCATCGTCCAAACCGCTATTTCTGAGGCGATTCTCCTGGACGTCCAAGTTCGACTTGTTTCTTAAAATCCAATTCTGATTCCTTTGATGCATTCATCTTCTTATCCTGTACCCGATTCTCCACCTCCTTCATCCCGACTCTTCTCCTCCTTCATCTCCCTCTGACTCTCATCTCACCACTCCTTTCCTCGACCCCAGATCCTCTCTTTTCCTCTTTCTCCCTCTACCGTCTCCTCCCATTCCACCACCTCCTGCCATGCCTTCCACAAGTCGTACTGCAGATGTTCCACTTCCCTCTCGTATTCTCGCCCTCTCGTCCATCACTCCTGCACCTCCAACACGTCCTCGTCTCCCTCTCCTGTTTCAGCCGCCTGCGCTAAAACGTACGACAGAGGCAGTCATTTGCGACGGCCACCGCTACCGCATAGCAAGCGCCCGCCTCAGCTCGCAGGGAGAGTGGAAGCCACTCTCTGGAAGTGGAAAAACATCTATACAGCTGAAACTACAGAGCCAACTACGAAGTTACAGGTAGCAGCGAAACACGACCCTATGTTTTTAAAATTTGTGTCGTTCTCGTGAACTAAGCCACAGCCACCAAGCCGCCGATTATCCACTTTCCAAATCGCAACTGCATGTACTCCTTCTAGAGATTAATTATATCAATAATAGCAAAAAAAAATGAACATTATATTCTAAATACGAGCAATTGATGTAATTATATAACCACCCAAAACCATGAGTATAGACAAAAAGGGCAGCTATTTAATTACATTATTTAGGTGTAAAATAGACAAATTTAGCGAAACCTAGATTAGGTCGGGGAGCCTAAAGCTAGGTTTAAAATAGTATGCAACGAAAAACGCATCAGATTGAATAGTATTCAAAAAGAATTTAAAATCATAGATAAACAAAGTGAAGTTCATGCATCCAGTATTTGCGGTAGGCTTAGGTAGCGTTCAAGCAATTAGCCTAACTTAGCGGTCAGAGGCTAGAGTAAAGAGAAAACTAGGTGGATATTAAGAGTCGCATGTAATTTTAAGTATAAAATAACAGCTCTGGGATAGGCCGTTATTTCCACACATATCTAACCCTAAGTGGACGTTGCTTACATAGCATTGAAGCCAAGCTGGTAATACTAACAATGTGAACACCCAAAAAGTAGATTTGGAGCTTTTTATATATTTAACACCAAGTATAGTAATAGCCGCACTAGAATCGATATTACGTATACCTACCCTATCGGCGTCGCTTACAAGCAGTTTAAAACAAACTGGTAATAGGTTAGGCAGAGGTGAACAACCCAAAAATTAGATTTAGAACTTTTAATATAATAACATCGATAAGTAAATAGAGTCGCATAGATCCGTATTTACTATACCTAAACCCTAGTGTCGCTGCCGTTACATAGCGTTTAGAAAGGCCAAGCTCGTAATAGTAGCCAAGAGTGAACAGCCCAAAAATCTCTCTCCTCTCTCTCTCTCGCTCTCTCTCTCTCTCCTCTCCTCTCTCTCTCTCTCTCGTCAAAGAATTACAACAACATAGGCTATATTTAATATATGTGTCGCGTAGTCTCATACCAAATTAATTGCTGCTTTATGCAATATACGGGAAAACCTTTCTGCCGTATATGCAATATACATAAAACAGCTCCCCCAAAACTAAAGTTTTTGTACGTGTGAGACTCAATACAAATGTAATGCGGCTTTATCAATGTATAATCGGAGAAACCTTTTCGCGCATATGCATAATACATAAAACAGCCTCTCTCAAACTAACAATCAATTGTACTACTACTCCACATAAGCTTCATGTTCTGTAGAAATTCTTCTGCAGAATATGATTCATATGTGGAATAGTAATAACTAGGTTCACCCTGTCCTAATTCTTTGTTTTTTGTTTTTTTAGGACAAGGTCCAACCCTCACTTGTAAATTAGAAGTAGGAAAATAAAATTGTAAGCACATTAACTTCTCAATCAACCTTAAAGAAGCGGTCCTAAGACCCAGCTTCCAATATAATTATCATATATATATATAATATATTAAATAATATATATATATAATAATATAAGATATATATAAACTTATATAATAATATATATATAATATAACTATATATATATATATATATATATAATATATTATATATATATATATAATATTATATTATTTAATAATTATATATATATATTATATATATATATTATTTATAATATATATATATATATATATATAAGTATATATATATATATAATATATATATATATATATATAACTATATATACATTATAATATATATAAATATATATTATATATATATATATATATAATATATAT
>JABUQX010097008.1:0-35622 GCA_015478945.1 Trachelipus rathkii
GTTTGTAGAGTTTTTCTTCTCCCGGTAAGCTTGAGCACACTCTGGGATCACCAAGGGGTTGCCGAACGCCTACCTGCGGAAGATCGCGGAATACAAGCTTCCGCTGCTGTGATGATAACCTGTTGTAAGAAGTTAAAGGCATCATCAATAGTCGGAAACCGCTTACTGAAGGAGGAAAGTGGGATAGCTGTGTCCTGATATAAAGGAGTTCAATCCTCTCGGTCATAACGCCAGCTGGAAATGGGTTTGAACAATGGGATTTGTGCAAGTTCATTTATGGCTTTTGGGTAATGGTTACTGCCGTATAAATAATTAAAGCTGGATCAATAAAGCAATCCATAAGAATATGAATTTACAAAGAAATGTTCAAATTCAATTACAGGATTATTAAATAGTGCTTTTCATTGTATTGTAGTTTATAGTTTCTCTTGTGTTAAGTAGCATCTTCCAGTGGAAATAGCAGTGTTTAGAAGATCTACAAGGATCTAGACTTAGACGAGGTGACAAAGGCACCTCATAAGGGGTGGCGATAGTTGAAGTCTCCTAGTATAACAACCGAGTAGGGAGCTGCTGAAAAAGATCAGCTAAGTCGACCTTAGTAAATTCACTACTCAGAGCCAAGTAGATCGAGCAGACAGTAAGGTTGATGAACAGATGAATTCGTGCTACCACAGCATGAAGCCTAGTTTGAAGATGGACTGGAGAATAGGGGACATGATTATGGATGAGTATTCCTGCCCTCCCCTATCATTGTATTGCTTTCTTTTTCTTTCTAAAATAGGTTCTTCATCTAGCGATTTATATTATTCCCAATTGGTTTGGAAGAAGTAAAGCGATGGCATAGTATCAAAGTTTCCTGCAAATATATGCACTTTGGTAAATAATAATGTTTATTAATAAACAGTTCTTCAAAATTTAGAGTAGCAGCCACGACAATTCCACTGAAGGAAGGTGGCCATTTTGCTAATGTGGTTTTTGTTTGTTTATTTATAATGATATTGTATGGATGGTCTTTTTGAGACAACTGTGTCTAAGTGGCGCTAGTGGGAATGTTGGAAGTGGATTCAGGTTAGTTTGTGATAAAGAAAGTCTGATAACGTAGTATTTCTCCACTGAGCAGTTGAGAACTATTCTTATCTTAGTTGATATTAAGGATTAGTCCGTCATACGAGAGGTTGGTTGGATTTTTTGTACGAGCTTGGTTGGTTGTGTTTATTGATGGCTCTGTTAATGTCCATGAATGGTTATTGGTAGTTGAGTTCCAATCAAGTTTTTCTTCATCTTTTTATTTTGTGTGTATCGGGGTTTTTGGCCTGTTTTGGATATGAACAACCAAAATGCATCTAATTGTGGTTTAAGGAATTGAATAACGATATTCTTAGTATTCTTTTTGCTATAAGTAATCAAGTCATATTTTAGTAAATATTTGGGTGGAGCAATATGGGAATGTTTTCCATGGAGGAAGTCCATAAGCATTTTGGCAAAACCGAAAAAGTATCTACTTCTTTGTGTAAAGAAGTTTGTGTTTATTGTCTATATTCCGAGCATCCATATATCGGGATCCGCTGAGTTACTGAGAGAGTTCTGACGCTAGAGACTAGTATGATGAAAACTTAGGTTTTCATGACATAATTTGTTTTAGATGAGATTGGGAACCTCTGGGTCCCCTTTCGTGCCACCTCAACAGATTAGAACAATTGAAGCGCTTGCGTCGAACAGTGTTTTTCCATGTCATTAGCTCGTCTTCGGGAAGCCAGAGAAGTTTTTTAGAGTAGAATTACAATGGTGCGGTCTTTCTCATAGGCTCCATTTGGAGACTATGTGATTCGCATTTATTCGGCTTATAAGGTCATTAATGAATCCTTTAGGAATGCAGAGATCGGGAAATTAGGAATTGAAGAGTTATTTAAGATGTGATTCCATGAAGTAGCTGGATAAGATCCTGAAGTATGCTTTTATCATGTTATAGTTAAGTTTTGGTGGTGGTTTTTCAAATAAAGTTGTCATGGTTGTGGATACATATCTTATTTGAATCGCTATTTTTTTTTGTTCTCAGTTTCATATTAGAAATATATATCATGGTCATCTTTCTGATTTGCCGATTTTTTACATCTGGGGTTATCTGTGTTTTGCCCCAGAAATTCGAATGTTTTGCTTTTTTTGGGCAGAGTCCAATATTTGCTTCATTTTAAAATGAAAAACTGCGATAATTTTTTGTCTGCGCGTCATGCGATATAGATGAAATTTATTCAGATACATGATGTAAGTGCTTGAGGAAGATGCACATTTTTTTCTTAAATATTTTCTTTGTATAATTTTTGGATTCTTCTTGAAATAATTTTTTTTTTAAATTTTCTTGGAATATTTTTGGAAATTTTTCTTTTGAATACAAAAAAGTTTTCTAAGTAAAAAAAGTATGGTAATCTCGCCCAGTCTATGCTAGTTTCCTGAATAATTTGTATGTTGTCGGCAAGATTATAAAAATTAATAGCCGTAAATCAATATTTCACTTCCCCCAAAAATTTCTTTTGGAAAAGTGAAATATTGATATATTGATGTACCTCCGATGGTTCTTATTATGTTTAGTTTCTTGTTGGCAGATAAAATTATGTTGTCTATGTGTTTTGTGAAAGTGAGATGCATGTCAAGTGTTACCCTGGATTTTGAAGTTTTTTGTTAAAGGGTATTGCAATGTTTAGGTAGACTAGTGAGTGTGTGGTACCAAGTTGGGGGTTGGTGGTAATTAATGTATATAATTGAGGATGTAATTGAGGATTTATTCGTTCTCTGTTTGCCATGTTTGAAGTTGGTTGATGTATGTCGTTTGGTTTGTGTGGGTGTTTAGGTTCTGGTGTGTAGTGGTTGTGGTAGATTGGTCGTAAATAGTTTCAGGTATGTTATGGTTAGGGTTTTTATTTTTATATCCTCTGGGAAGCGGTTTGTTAGTCTGTTTTTTTGTGAATTGAGGAAAGAAAGAATATTTGTGGTCGATGGCTCTTTTTGGGTTTGGGGAGTGTTGACGGGTGTTGTAGTAATAGTTGTGGTAGGGGATGTATGTTGTTTTCTATTTAGTTGGTGAATTGTGTTAGGGGGTGCTGTTTTTGTTTTTGGTGGTTTTTTTTTTTTTTTTTTTTTTTTTATTTATTGTTCCTTTCTTTTTTCTGATCTTTGTCATCCGTTATTACTGAAGAAATATTTGCTCTGTTGAAAAGTTTTGCTATAAAATTATGGTGATTGGGATGTAGTTTTTAGGCACATAATATATGAATTGATAAATATGTGAACGTACATGTATGAAATTATGCACGTATATGTACGCAGGAATAATTATCACTTACGTGTGAAAGGGTTGATGTAATGCTTTGATCTTTCCTATTAAATTTAGATTTATTGTTGCAACTGATTAATTTAAGATTTAATGTTCCGTTAGATTATGTGTGGAATATTTGTTGGGTCGTTATACGGGATTGGTGGATGGGGGTGGTGAGGCGAGCGTTTTGGTTTCTACACGGGCCCATTATTGGACGTTTCTGGGAGTGGGTAGATTTCGGAGGATGTTTGGTTTTTGGGTGTAATTTTTGGTTGGTGGTGGGTGAGGTGTTGGGTTGGGAGATTTGTAAATTGTCTGTTTATTTTGCCTCATGTTTTTCATCATTGGGTTGAAGGGATTGTGGGTTTGGTGGTGTTAGTCGTTTAATGAGTGGGGTTAATATAGGTATATAATATGAGTAGTAATATTATTAATATAGATTTTATATATTCATCCGATAGGTATTATATATATTATATATATAATTTATGATAGTGATATATTTAGGTATATAGGTGTGTTGTGTTGTGTGTGTGTGGTGTGTGTGTGTGTGTGTGTCGTGTGTGTGTGTGGGTGTTGTGTGTGTGTGTGTTTGGTGTGTGGTTGTGTGTTTGTGTGTGTGTGTGTTTAGGTGTGTGTGTGTTTTGGTGTGTGGTGTGTGGTGTGTGTGTGTGTGTGTGTGTGTGTGTGTGTGGAGTCCAGGCCTATTGACTAGCGCAGAATCTATGGGCATGCTAAGCATATGGGCATTACCATTTTTTAGGTACTATTGTGTCTCCTTTCGTGAGGGAGTCTCTCCTGTCAGTTAGCATCTTCGTCCTTGTGCCACTTTCCTTGCTTCATTTGAACATTTCCAAGATTTTAGTCTTTTCTTCATGGGCCTTGTCGATGTCTCCCGTCTTTACTTATCTTGAATCTTTATATCAGTAACAAACAGCAAGCTATAACTAAATTTTATTTATTTAACAAGACTTCATTCACAAGGAGTACATCGCCGTTAATTTTTCTTTTTGTTGTGGACACCGGGTGCTATGATCATACCGAGGGTATTTTCCACCAGCACCCAACTAATCGCAGGTTTTTTGCGGCCGCTCACCCGATAGGCTGTCTACGCTGGTATATGTTCTTATTTCTGCTCTTCTATGTTAAATTAGTCCTCTAGTCCACTGAGGCAAGGTAAATACGGTGTTATTTATTTCTTGATATTATTTTGCTCGTCTAAGTTATTAGTTTTTATAATATTATGATTGATAATTATTATATGATAGGATTAGTGATGTATGGATTATGGATTGTGACGTAGGAGATTATGATTATGATTATGATTATGAATTAATGATTTTATGATTATTTATTAATTTTGATTAATATCATACAAATAGTGATATTTTATTGTTTATTGATGGTATTATGTTTGTGGTAATTGATTGGATATTATTATTATTATTAGTTTGTTATTATTATTTATTATTATTTGTATTGGTAAGTTGTGATTAATTAGTGGATGTATATTATGTATAGTAGTGTAATAAATGTCATTTGGATAATAGGTTGTGTATGTTATTTTTAATTTTATTTTTTTTTTGCTTTCTAACCGTTGTTCCTATCCGACAACGGGACATGGGCAATGCCTCTATTGCAGCGGAGTGTGGGGTTTGCACGCCAATTTCTATGCGCTAGCTTGCAGAATTAAGAGACAGGATGGAGCACGGAACGTAGGCTTTAAAGTGAGGGATGATGTAAATGACGGTGACAGCCAGACGGAGAGCTATCTGACGACAGAATGGAGGTGGTCAGGAAGAGAGGAAGCACCTTGCAGAGACTACCTGGGAGTTAACAATTATCGTGACACAAACGGCGTGCGCAGTACACAGCACGCTTTCGCTTACAGGCGTCGTAAATAGGTGGTTTGGTACGTGAAGTAGTTAAGGTGTCCCTCGAAGCGACCTCCCGTGCGGTAGTCTATAGAATTATGATATGATAGAAGCTATCCAGACATATTGCGCCTGCAAGATATAGATGGGTCAGTGAACTAGGATTAGTTGCATTTAACAGTTTATAAAGCCTTTTGGCCTTTTTGACCGACCCTGTCCAAAAGCTGTGGTGGGAAACGCAGCAGCGCCTCCAGTTAATGGAGAACTAATACTCAAAATTTTACAAGATAAGTGCCCGGAAAGTAAGTTTGCAGGCGGATGTGCCTAAATTGTGTATAGCTGTAGTAAATAGAGAAGATGGAAAATATTATAGCAGAGTAAAACAGAACTTCCCAGTTTTCTTTGAGGCCTTGACCTGAAACGTTGTGAAGTTAGGTTTCCAAGACATTTTTTTTTGTTCATTATGTTATGCCAAGGTATGTTATTATTTGTCATCAGGATGAGACGAGAGATAACAGTCCGAAAGATGATAGGAAGTTTAGACTCCGCAGTGTTTTATGAGCAGTGCATAGCTTTGGGGTAGAAGTTTTGGGATTTTAAAAGAATTTGAATTTCACATAGGTTGAGACATTAATCCCAATCTCGGAAATCTATTCCAGATCAGCGAGAATGAATTGGAAAGATTAATGGGCAAGAATCCATTGGGGCTGGCGGCTGGTCACCATCGTTTTTCCAGCCTCCATCCATTAAAAATGGACATAAAATTCGGAATTTTTCAGTTTTCCGCATTTTATTGACTATATATTAAATCACTCTAAAATGTTGCTTTTTTTTGCACTCTAAAACGTTGAATTTCTGGTGTTATTTCTGTGTCTGTAGTTCAGGTTCTTTCAGTAATTCTTGTTTATCAATTTTTTCAGTGTTTTTGACATTTTTTTTTTCAATAATTTCTTTTTCAAATTTTTTTCTTCAAATGACTTCTAAACTTGAGATTTATTGGTCATATGAATGGTTCCATTATATTAATAAATACAGTACAGAAGTATCTTTTTCGATTTTTTGAGTTATGTGTTCAGCGATGTCATTTTCCAAAACCATTTTTTTTTTAATTTTTGAAATTAAAAAATCTATATATTTATTTTCTTTTTTCTGTTCGGGCGAAGTAGATTATAAATTTTTCAGGGCTTATGAAGTCAGGGGAGATGTGCACATTTTTTTACTTAAATCAATTTCTTTGTATATGCATTAGTTTTTTGATTTGTTCTTTGGAACAAATTTTTCACAAAAAAAAAATTTCGAAATTTTTTTTAAAAATTTCCTTTGATATAATACTAAAAATTATCTAAGTAATAAAAGATGCATCTTGCCCGTATTTACTTATATGCTCCTGAAATTTTCATCTGATCGTCTGTGCAGACAATAAAATTATCGCAATTTTTCATTTCAAAAATCTAAAAAAAAATGGGTTTGGAAATTTGGACAACGCTTGAGCACATAACTCAAATAAACCGAAAGAAGAACTTCTGTACTTTTTTTATTTATAGATGGAACTATATATGTCATTATTTTTGCAAGTGTTTGAATTCATTTCGAAAATCAATTTGATAAGATATTTTTGCATTAGAATGTAAAAAACATTGAAAATATCCAGTGATTGCAATTCAGACAGAAATGATACAGTCACAGACACACGTGAAATCAACGTTAGACCTGCAAACAAGCTATCATTTTGGGTTTATATAGTATACAAAGATCGGTTCTGAAGATGCTCGATTTTTATTTGCTCCATTTTCTAGTGTTGTTGGTTGTCTGTAACGAGGGGACAGCCCCGCGCTCTTCTTAATATTGGATCTTGCCCTTAGACGCAAAAGCAAATTCTAGAATGTTAAAGAGGATGTCTACAGTAATTGAAATGAGTTGATAGATATGTTTAATCGGTTTTGATTCTCGTCCATATATGAGTGGATATGAGTTTAAGATTGTGTTGCTAGTTTTTGAGAGGATCACTAATAGAAAAGCTAGTAACATAAATAGGGAATAAGATGAACCCTGAGAACACCACTATTGACAGAAAAAACAGAAGCAGTCGCTCCATCAACCACAACCGATATTTGAGCGACTTGAAAGAAAGCTAGACATAAAGTAAGCAAAGAGAAGGAGGAACCAAAGGAGGTAACCTTAGGAGAGCAGTGTACACGTGCCATAACCGGTCAAATGCCTTTGGATATGTCAAGCGCTACCTTACGCAAGTCTCCCAGTAGTTCTAAGAGCGGAAAACATAAATCGGTTAATATAGGAAAGTATATCACCAGTAGACCTTGAACGCCGAAAACCGTACTTGCGATCGGAAGAAGAGAATAAGATCACAGATGGTCTAAGAGAGTGAGAGTTGAGAGGGTTTCAAAGATCTTAGATAGAATACAAGTGAGGCTATAGGGCGATAGTTTGGAAGGATCAGAGCGGCTACTTTTTTCGGATTAGGTTGGACATATGCGTGCTTCCAAGCACTGAGGGAAAGTGCTAGTATTTGGACATAGGGAGTATAGTTGAATCGATGGGCTGGGTTCGCACGTAATCATTCATTATCTCAAAAACTCGGGGAGGAATGCCATCCGGGCCACCGCCTTCCTAACATTCATAGATCTCGGGAGCCCATGCACCGATCAAATGTTATCACAGGCAAAGACATAGAACACTTGAGAGGAGAGGAGAAGGAGGAGGAAATGCCAGAATCGTCCAGGGTTTGAGATTAGAGGAAAATAGGAGGCCGAAGAGATTGGCCTTTTCAGTTGAGAGTTAGCACAGAGCCATCAGATCGAAATAAGAGGAGGAAAGACAGATTTAATTTCCAGAAGTTGTTAGAGATGTTTTTTGGCCAAAGGCCAAAACAGTTGTCAGTAGGAGAAACAAGGAGGTTAGCGCAATTTCCTTTGATGTAAGCCCGCTTTGCTCGTCGAAGAGTATCCCATGCAGGGATTTCTAGCTGAATGAAATTTAGCCGAGAGTGGATAGGATAATGCAAGAAATTATTCCCCACTCCCGATATCCGCTTGTCTCTAGCCAGATTATGGCGCAGAGATTAATAAGCAAGATTCAAACCTTGAGGATTTATTGAGGCAGAGAATGATTTAGTCGAAGAAGGAATGAACTTCTCATATCAGTCAAACGATTTACCACTACCCACCTTAGTGGCATGAACCAAAAGCAGAATATATATATATATATATATTATATATATTTATATATATATATATATATAATATATATACTATTATATATATATATATTATATATAATTATTAAATTATATATATTATATTATATATATATATATATATTATATATATTATATTATAATTATATATATATATATATATTTATATATATATATATATAAATATATATATATATATATAATAATATATATATATATATATATATATATATATATATATATATATATATATAATATATTATTATATATATAATATATATATATATATATATATAAATATATTATATATATTATATTATATATATAATAATATTATATATAGGATATATATATATATATATATATTATAATATATTATATATTTATTTATATACTATATATAAATATATTATCATTATATATATATATATTTTATATATAATATATATATATATATATATATTAATATAATATATATATATTGTATATATTATATATATATTATTATATATAGGTCTATATATATATATATATATATATACTATTATATAAATATATATAATATATATATATATATATATATATATATATATATATTATATATGGTATATATATATATATATATATATATATTATATAATAATAGTATCATATATATATTGATAATATTATATATAATTATACTTATATATATATATGTTATATATTATATATATTGTCTTTATATATATATATTTATATTTTATATATATATATATTATAATAGTAATATATATAATATATATAGTATATAACAGAAATATAATAAATAAAATTTTAATTATTTAAATATATTATATAATATATATATATATATATATATATATAATATATATATATATATATATATTATATAATTATATAATATATTATATATATATAGTATATATATATATAAATATATATATATAATAATATTAAATTATGTATATCATATATTTACATATAATATATATAATTATATATTATATATTATATATAATATTAATATATTTAATATATATATATATATATATTCAATATATATATTAACTATATAATATAATATATTATAATATTAATTATATATATTATAATAATATTATATAAATATATTAATATATATTAATATATATATATATAAGTATATATATATTTTATTAAATATATAGTATTATTATATAATATTATATATTAATATTATATATATTAATATTTATGTATATAGATAAAATAAAATATAATATTATAAATATAATTAAGATTATATATCGAAAATAAAATAATAAATATAATAAGTATAATAAATAATTAGTATATAATAATATGAATAATATTATAAATAATATAATGAAATTAAATATAAATATAATAAAGAATATTATATATAGAAAATAATGATAATAAAATAAACTAAATAATAATAAGAATATAAATAAAAAGTAAAATAAATAAATAATATAATATATACAAGATATAATATATATTAATTAAATAAAAGAATAATTATAAAAAATAAAAGAAATAGTAAAATATATAATATTAATAATAAAAAATTAAAAAGTATAAAAAATGATATAAATAAATTAATTAAATATATATAAGAGAAATAGTATATAGATGAATTAATTAAAAGAATGAAAAATAAAAATAAACAAAATATATAATTAAATATATTAATAATAAAATATATATATTATATTATTATATAAGATAATAATATTATATTATATATAAATAATAAAATAGTAATATATTATTAATATTAAATATTAAAAAAAAATAAATAATATAATAATAGATTAATAATATGTATAAGATATTAAATAAAAAAATATATAAATTATAAGAAAAATGCTTAATAGTAAAGAAATAAATTAATAATAAATAAAGTATATTATTAAATATATAAAATAATATATAAAAAATAAATAGAAAATGTAATAAATAAATAAAATAAATAATAAAAATAAAGAAAATATAAAGAATATATAGTATAAGAAGATAAAAAAGAATAAATATCAAGATAATAAATAAAATATATAAAGAGAGAGAGAAGAGTAAGGTTGTAGAAATGGTGTATTGGTATCTGGTGTACTAAATTTAATAGAAAGTATAAGCCCAGAATTTTCAAGCTTGACAGTAAATTATATAAGGTCGCATTTTAGACATCGATGATTGATCCTATAAGCAAAACGAAATTCGGTATATAAGAAAATGAAAAAAAAGAAGAAATAAAAAAAAATTTAGAAGTTCCTCAATAGTAACGGTGGGGAATTTTATATTGGAAAAAAATATAAAAAGAGATTAAATTATAATGAAAATAACAAAAAAAACAATAAAAATATTATAGATGTTGTTAAAAAAATACGAGATTTTCACATTATTTGTAATTAAATGATAAAAAATAAAAAAAATATGTTATTTAAAACAATAATAAGAAAAAAACTATAAACAAATAAGATTGAAAGCAAGAAAGAAAATGAATAATAAAAAAAATAAAAGAATACATAGTATATAAATAAGAATAAAGTAAAATAATATAATATATATATATTAATAAAAAATAAAGTAATAAAATCATTCAAAAAAATAACAAAAAAAAACGAAAAAAAAAAAAAAGAAGAAAAAAAAAATAAAGAAATAATAAATAAAATAAAAGATAATATTAAAACAAATACTAAATGAATAGAAAGAAAAAAAGAATATTAAATATAAAAAAAAGTAAAAAAATAATATAAAAATAGAAAAAAAATATATATAAAAAAGATAAAAAAATAAACATAAAAATAATAATGTATAAAAAGATATAAATATAATTATAATAAAAATAAAATATATGAGTATAAATATAAAAATAAAAAATAAAATAAAAAAAAAAAAATAACTAAATAATAATAGTCAATATGTTAAAAAAAAAAAGAAATAGTGTAAGTATAAATAAAAAAATAAAAAATAATAAAAAAATAAAATAATTAAAATAAAAAGAAAATATAAAAAAAAAAATTAAGTATAAAAAAAAATAAAAAAGATAAAATAAAAAAAAAAAATAAAAAAAAAAAAAAAAAAAAATTAGACAAAAATAAAAACATAAAAAAAAAAAAAAATATAAATGAGAAGAAAGAAAAAAAAAAACACATAGTGATAAAAATTAAAAAAAAAAAATATGATAAAAAAAGGATAAGAATAAAAGTAACAGTAAATAAATTAAAGTCATAACACAAAAGAAATTTTATACATTGTAAAAAATTTATTTAGAAGCATAAAAAAATTTTATATATATATATATATATAAATAAAAATATAAAACAAAACAAAATAAATTATAAAATAGCAAAATAATATCAAGTAAAAATAAAAATAAAATATAGAATGAAAAGATAATAAAAAGAATAAAAAATAATAATAAGAAATAAAGAAATAAAAGAAAGTATTAAAACAACAAAAAAAAAACATAAAAAACGAAATATATAAATAAATAAAAAAAATATATAAATATTAAATGAAAGTATATAAAATTAACAAACAATAATAAACTAAATATAATAAAGTAAATTAAGATAATAATATATATAAAATAACTTGAGAATAAAAAAAAATAATAATAAGAAATAAATAATGAATGAAGAATTAGAATAAATATAGAATGAATAATAAATAGAGATAAAGATAAATGAATTGAGAAAAAATTGAGAATAATTGGGAATCAGTGAATATATTAAGAATAAATTTAAAATATTTAAAATTAACTTGAGAATAAAAAAATAGTAGAATATAAATAATAATGGAAAACTAAAAGCAATATTTTTTTAGCTATATAAAATAATAAAAAAAAAGTAATGATAAAGTAAATAATATATTAAATATATAATAAAAAGTATAAGGAATATAATAATATATAGAATTATAAAGAGTAAAATATAAGACTTTACAATAAATAACTAGAATATTAAAAATATAATAAAATAGAAGAAAAATAAAAATATAATATAAATAATAAAATAATTAACTTGAAATAAATATAATAAAAGGAAAAAATAAGTTAATAAAAAAACAAAAAAAAAATGGAATATAAATAAATAAAATGTAATATAAAAAATAAATTAATAGAAAAATAAAAAAAATAATGATAATATATAAAAGAGAAAAATAATGAAATAAATAAAATGATGAATAAATAGATAAATAGATAACTAGATAAATGATAAGAATAAGAGATAAATAAAAGATTAAATACATAAATAAAAACATATAAATTTAAAAAAAAATAATATATGATAAATAAGAAATATATTAAAAGAAGTGTGTAATGGCAAATATAATAATTACATAAAAAGATAAATAAATAAATAATACATAAAATATATAAATAATAATAATATAAATAATATTATATAATATAAGTTATACAACAGTAAAAATAATAAAATATTAAGATCTAAGTCACGATAATCCCTCTCAGCATACATATAAACAATAGAATACATAAGAAAGGAAAAAAAAGTAAGGAAAAAAGTTAAAGCATTAAGCTGCGATAGAGCAATTCCAGTGAGTTGTAACAACGAACAAACACGTTTACGCAGTAGGATTGCTGGGTAAGCGTGTTGAGGAAACAGATAAAGATAAGTTTTGACAAGATCATGATATGGTCTAAAACAAGAATGTAATTAACAGCATAACTAAAAAAAAAGAAAAGACGCGAGAATGAAGACAATATCCCAAAAAACAAACACCCAAAAAGAAAGTAAAGTATGAGATTCAAGAGAGAACAGAGATAATTATTATAGGATATAGGAGAAAAAAGGGATTAAGAGAAGTCAAGAAAGTAAAAATAGTGAAGACACAAAATAAACGAGTTAATTCCTACAGATCAGACAACAACAGACGATGAAAGTATCAAAAAATAAATATACCCAAGGAGGAGAGAAAAAGAGGCAAGTAAAATAAAATAAAAAATACTTATACATATCCCAAACAAAAATACACTCCCAACAAGTTAAGATCTAAAAAATATAAAGAAATAGATGGGAGTCAGAAATATAAAATGCACGTTTCTTTATAAAGATCCAAAACAAAAAAAATAATAAAAAAAATAATAAAACATAATGAGAAATAAATAAATAATAATATATAATATATATGATATATAAAAATTAAAAATAAATAAAGAAAAAATAAAAATAAATAAAAGATATATATATAATGAAAATATATAAATAAAGTATATATAGAAAGAAATAATAAAGTGATAAAATAATAAATTAAAATATGCAGTTATAAAGGAAATGGAAAAAATGATATAGAAAAAAAGAAATGAGCTAAGTATCAGAGGTCAAATTGCTGATGTTAAAACTAAGAAGAATAAAAGAGAAAAAAAAAGAAAAAGAAAGAAGAAAGAAAAGGAAAAAAAAAAAAAAAAAGAAAAGAGAAGAAAAAAATAAAAAAGAAAAAAAGAAGAAAAAAAAGAAGAAAATAAAAAATAAGAAAAAAAAAAAAAAGTAAAAGTTAAATGTAAAAGGAAAAAAAGAAAGACAATAAAAAGATTGAAAGAATAAAAAGAAATAAAAAGAAGAAAGAAGTATAAGAAATAACAAAGTAATAATAAAGAGAGAGAAGACAGAAACGAGCGAGAGGGAGGAGAATCAATAGTAAAGAAAAGAACGGAGCATTCATCAGGTGAGAAAAAAAAAAAGAAAAACAAAAAACAAACTACACAACAACAATACGATTCAAATTTTACATTAGTAACATAAAAAAAAGAATAATTACAAAGAACAACTATCTACATAAAGAAAAAATCTATCAGTATCACCATCCTCCATAGCACAAAGAAATAAAAAGAAACAATAAAATAAAAAAGAGAAGCCACAAACACAACAGAAAATAGACAAAGAATAAGAAAATACAGTTCATGTTATTTTAATACTCTAAGAGCATAAATCGAGTGAAGAGTCAGTAAGAGTCGAGAGCAAAGTAAATATTCTATAGATATCCAGCTGAGAGGAAATGGCATTACACCATCGCGCAGCCACCGCTCCTAACCCATTCGTGATCTGATAGATACTTTGAATCCTATAGAACGGCTCCGGAGTAATCATATAAGAGAGGGCAGGGTCCATTTTTTGGCGTACTCTCTGTCAGTCTGGAGATTTTCATTGAGAGTTTACCCTCATCTATACGTGAGAGGGATTCTCAATCATGATGAGAGTATAACATTAACAGATTAGCCAACCAAGAACTTTTATATATAATATATTTTGTTTGGTTTCAGTCTTCTCTGGTATATAAACATTTGTGTGTTTTTATGTGAGAATAAGAGAGAGACTTTATTTATATCCTTTGCTCATGTGGTAGGTATTTTATACTTAAAAAATTGAGGCGACGATATAATTTACAATAACTGCATTGAACATAAGAGTAGGTATACATTCAGTTAAAAGATCGGAATATAAAACAATTACCTGGCACGCTCAGGAGGGTCATACCTCATACTCACCTTCTACCTGAATTAAGTCGTAAAAAATTGAAAGCATGAGCTGATTAGGAAAGTGGTATATCTTATGGGAGGAGAGGTGCAGTTCCAGGAAAGAAATAGGACAGACAATACTAAATTGTCCCCTGATTTTAGTGAGCACCGTCAGATAAACACTTTGAGGATGTAAATCCACAGAAATCCATGAGGCGGACTTGCAGAGAGAGGCTAGGTAATGTAACAATGACCCTATTATAAAAAAATATATTCTTTTGGCTGTGCTGTTGGTTGTTATTGTTGTTTGTTGTTTAAGGAATCGGGGTGGGCTAGATTTGTTTAGAGAGAGGTATTTGAGTTGCTATAGCAAATGGTGTGACCATGGTTAGTTATGCAGCCAAGGTGTTTATTGCTAAATATACCTTCATCATAAAAACGTCAGCACCTTTTGGCAAAAGAGATAGTGTTTTGAAGAGTTAAGGATGTTTTAAACTGCTAATATTGATCGTTTGCACAAATAGCCACGTAGAAGGAGAGGTTTCTTGAGTGTTATAATGCATGAAAATCTTATACAGAATCTAGTGTCAGCAGCACACAGATCTTGGTTATTTCAGGGTTTGAAAAAAGAAGTCAATTATTACACGTTCTGATTGTAATTGCCAATTTCGCAGTAATAGGATAGAGATGTTGGAATCGATCTATCTATGGATTCTAACTTCCAAGCGATATCTCATAATTCGCGAGGTGAGAGGTGCGGAAGGCTCCAGGCGGACATTATCGGACGCAGTCTATCTCTTTAGATTTTGTAACTAGAAAGAATGTGGTAGAGATATGGGGACAGTAGCCATGACCAACAGACTGAACGAAAGCCATAAGTATCAAATTTGCTCGGAAATATAGTAGCAATGTGGAAATGTATAAAGACATTGCGATCAGCACACCAAGATTTTAGAGGCGAGATGCGTGAGATATAGATTCAGCACCCCAAATATTCAAGTCGGGGCGAGGAAAGTTTAAATGTGCGGTGTATAGAATGATAGGTGGTCATTTAGAATAAGTCCTAGAAATTTGACATGTAGGTGACGATGTCGGCAGGATGGGTGAAAACCATTAATAAGGTTATGGTTCGCTGAGAAAAGGTAGCAGGTTCTCGACTCAATTTTTATCACTAATGAGCACACCTGAGGTTTTGGTGGTGAGAAAGTAACCATGAGAGTTACACCATTGTGAAATATTTTCAAAACAGTGAAGTTGGCAGTTCAAAAAATGGCACAACCTTTACAACCGGCAATATATAGCCGCTAAAAGTCGTATACGATAAGAAAGAATAATTGCCGTCGCTATGAATAAGAAGTAACGATGTCATTGAATCCAAGAGCAATTAATAATACACTTAGAACCTGCCCTGCTGAATGCACACGAGGAGGAACACCATCCAGAGAAAAGTGGCGTGATAGAACAGATGAGCATCAATCTGGATGGATCTTTTTGACATAAGGCATTTCATAAAGAGAGGGAGATGTCCTCAGAAATCGAAAGTGGTGTTTAAGAAGCACCCAGTTCTCCAAGTTGTCATAAGCTTTTTCAAATGGTCAAAAATATTGTGCTAGGATATGATGTTATTTCTGGTCTATTTTATCTAATTTTCTCACCTTATTATGAGCATCATACAATGATTGGACACATTGTTCTTTCATATTTATATGTTTTCCACCCAAATCTTTCAAACCTCCTCTTTGCCTGATGCTCAGTAACCGTTATTCTTAGTGGTTTCGTAACTCGCTATAAAATTAACCTTGATCTTTTCACCATAGTCTTTCTTTTCTTTTTTTTCTTTTCACGTATTCGTAACTTTTCCAATCGTCTTTCACTTTGCCACTGAAAGTTAGTTTTCATTTCCCAAAGAGAAGTGTCCTGTACATTTCTAGTTCACCCTTGACCCTTATTATCTTTAAGGCGCAATTTTGGTGATTTAATGCGGCTTTTCCAGGGTGGGCTCGCCAATTTTAAAACTTTAGAGCGAGCACAGCGCAAAAGTGGCAAAGTAAAAAACTTAGTCGAGCAAAGCGCAAAAAGCCGCACATGTCAGCAAATCAATTTTTTTTTAAAAAAGTTTAAATATTTAAGAGAAGTTTTTTTTTTAAAAATAAAGCGCAAGTCTCTATTAATGAATTAATTTTATTTAAATTTTTATTGAATCATTTCAAATATACATAACAAAAAAATGAGAAAGATTTTATTCATTATTCAATACTGTGATCTTCACCTCGTCTCCTCTATGCATTCTGAAAGGGTCATATATTACCCTTTCAGGGAAGATTTTCGATATGGGAATTTTTGCAGACCCGATTTTATATGCCTCTACTCTAAAAAATGGACATAAATTTCTTAATTTTCAGGCAATATTGATAGGGATTAAAAACTGTAACTTTTTTCTGACCTCTAAAACGTAATTTTTCCAGACCTGGTATGATTTTAAATAGTCTATTGTAACCCTTTTTACTACTATGACAGTTTTCCTTTTTCAGACCTAAATTTTTGACATTTCATGCAATGTCAAATTTTCATGAAAGTGATCTAATTAGCTGCTGAGACACTATTTTCCAAAAAATCAAAAAAAACTACTGTCGTGCATTTTGTGCGCGTAAATTGATCCATTCTATGCATATTTCACAAGTTTGAAAGTCAATTCGAAAAAAATTGTTAAAAGTTGATACGAAAAGATGTCCAAAAATTAGGTTCTGATCCTAAGACATGGTTCAATTTTAGGAGTATTGTGCAAACGTGTGCGTTGTTGTGGGAATGGCTATATGAGCGTTCTCTTCATTCTAAATCTTTTACTCAGTCAAAGTCATACGAGTTATTATAACGTCGAGTATTATAAACTTAACATATACATGGAAGGTATCAAAAAACAGAAATTGAAATAATTTCAAATAAGACATTTGGAAATTTAAAAACATATTTAAGTTTGAAACAAAAAAAAAATTGCCGTTGGTTATCTGAAGCAATGTTTATAAGACTAATATCTTTCGAAGCATCCTTACGAGTCCTCACCCCAATCAATATATCCGTAATTGGTAAATAATTTTAATACAATTGTGCAAAGGATTTTTCAGCTACATCATATTTAAAATAATAGATAGAGCTGTAATTCATTTAATGCCATAAGGATTAATACTTTATTCTTTCAACCAGATCTCGACAACGTTAAAACTGCAGGCTTGTTAAAGGAACTCTATAAACAGCAAAAACTGCAACATTAGTGAGCATAGGAGTTAAAAAAAAGTGTGAACGTGAAAAAATTTCTATTCATTATTAAGGGGGAATAGAACAGCGTTAAATTAACACATTAAATTTTTAAAAAATGGCCCCTGTATTGATATCCTACTTCCAAAATCGTATCAATAAGATGGATAAGTCGATAAACAGTTTAATCACACTAATTTCAGCTAATACTTTTAGTATGGTTTGTATAAGTTACAATGAATAATGTTCTCAGTCTAATTTAATATGCCACAAGTGCTAATATATCAACATGGTTACGTATGTCATGAGAGTTGATCACGAGAGATCTAGAAAAACTAATTTCTTATATAAATATAAATTGAAGAAAAATGAGTTTAGTGAATTTAGATCACCCACAAAGAAATAATTCTGTAAAAAAAAATTGTATATGGTTGATCAAGAAATATTTCAAATAATAATATGAATCAATTAATAAATTAATAAAGTTTTCATTAGCCACTTTCAAATGCCAAATTTGATACAAAATAATAATTGATTGATGATGGATTCACCGATTGCAAACGAACAACGCGTAGCCTAGCCTACTCTAGGGAGTCATGGAAATTTATAGTTTAATGCTGAAGAAAATGAGCGTTCCATCCTGATGTGACGTCATTATACAAAATAATCATGACATCATGACTTTTAGTAAAGTGATCCAAAAACAATATAACTCATAATTTGTCATATTATAAACTATAATATGTACGCAGGAGCGCAACTATTAACTAGCTGTACCAATATTTCGAAATCAAAGGAAAGGAATCACAAAACACTTGCAAACAAGAAAGAATAGAGAAAAAGTGCAATATATATATATATATATATATATATATATATAATATATATTATATATATATATATATATATATATATATATATATATATATATATATATATATATAATATATATATATATATATATATAAGGATATATATATAAGGTATATATATAAGGTATATATATAAGGTATATACATAACGGTATATATCATAAGGATATACATTAAGGTATATATATAAGGTATATATATAATATATATATATATATATATAATAAAAATATATATATATATATATATAATATATACTATATTATTAATATATATATATAATTGATGATTTAACACACAAGTTATTGAAACAGACTGAAATTAAAAAATATATATGATCAGTTTTGATAGAGTTATTTTACCATCTACCAAGACCACAGCAATATAAATGTAACAAGGGATCTTAATTACCTTTTAAGAGCTGCATAATAAATAATAATAATAATAATAATAATAAAATAATAATAATAATAATAATAATATACTGATTTTTTTAAAAAATATACTACAAACAATATATATATATATATATATACTATATACTATATTATATATATATATTATATATTATATTATATATATATATATATATATATATATATTTATACGTTATATATATTATATATATATATATAATATATATATATTATATATTATATAATATATATATAATATTATTATATATATATATATATATATATAGATATATATATATATATATATATACACGTATATATATATAATATATATATAATATATATATATTATAATATATATTATATATATATATATATATATATATATATATATATAAACATAATTATATTTTATATCTATTTATACATATAATATATTAACACAGGTATAGATATATATATATAATATATATATATATATATATATATATATATATATATAATACTATATTATAATATATATATATATATATATATATAATATATATATATATTATATATATATATATATATATATATATATATATATATAAGAATTATACAAATTAATTACTACAATATTATGGTAAATTACCGTAAAATTAAATTATACATTATCATATAATTACATAACTAGTATAACTTTTATTTTGAGACTAGTTTTGTAACATTTATATTGTTTATAATAACAACAAATTCCAACTCTTAATTAGTTTAAAGCATAGTTACTCTTAACCACTTTTTAAATTACTTAAAAAATAAATGGAATATCTATAAGCTTTTCTACACTATGTTATTTACCTATCTACATCAATAATAATAATAATAATAATAATAATAATAATAATAATAATAATAATAATAATAATAATAATAATAATAATAATAATAATAATATACATGGTAAGTTTAATTGTTGAGAATGATGAATTCTTATTCACAATCATTACGTAATATGTGAGCAGAAACTTTCAGGTATGAAATCTTCATCCATTTCTGTACTTAAATCCTACTTTAAAAATTTAATAATCTACACTTCAAAGATCTCAATCATAGGTTCTATAAAATGAATAAAGTATGTTAATGCAAAATATAAGTACAATTATAGTGCCACTGTTCAAAAATATAAATAAATAATAATTAATAATAATAATAATAATAATAATAATAATAATAATAATAATAATAATAATAATAAAAATAATAATCCGTTTAAATACTGGTTAGTAGCATATAATTTTTTGAGTTAAATTTTTTATGATTCTCGGTATCTTGGTAAACTTGAATATGATTCAAGTGAGGAAAAGGCACGAAATAGAGTTTAGGAAGCATATCATGGTATATTGGAGAAGTGGACCTTTAGAATACATAAAAACTATGTAATCAACCATACATAAACCTTACATAATGTAACTCCTTTTATAACTGCATTTACATTTTAATATTTCTGTAACCCTTCTTTACCCTACCATTCAGCAGGTCTAGATTCCACCTATAATGAAGTGACAAAAGTGGGCGCCCACTTCTAAAAATGATCCTGAATCCTATGGCCATAAGATGCGGGTAACATTAATGACTACGTCCCATATCCTATCCCATTCTATGAAGAAGTCCCACTTAGCAATTTTAAATATAAGTAATTGTTTTAGGTTCATAGATCTTATAGTAACTTAGTAGAAGTATGTGCAACTTCATGTTACAATAATCTTGCTTACAATCAATAAAAAATTTTCACAATATATATATATATATATATATATATATATATATATATATATATATATATATATATATATATATATATATATTATATAATATATATATATATATATATAATATATATATAATATATATATATATATATAATACTTCACTAATTATCTCTTTAAAAAGACAAGGTTTCTAATTTTTCATACAAAAAAAAAAATTATTTTTCTCTCATTATGCCAATCCCAATTTTTAATTTTCACATTCTTTCTTTCTTACTTACTATATTTTTTGGCCCCTCGTTTATATATATATATTATATTATATTATATATATATATATATATATATATATATATATATATAATATATATATATATATATATATATATATATATATATATATATATATATATATTATATATATATAACACAAAATTGTTAAAATGTTGTGAATTTTTATTAAAAAAAAACTAAAAAAAAAACTATGTCAGATTTAATGATCACTAATGGAAAGAAAGAAACAATTGCTAAATTTGCAATTGTGGAACTCGAGACATAGCTTAATAGTTTTTTCTGCAAACTACACATACAAATTTAAAACTTTAAGATAGTTTCCAGAAAAACTAAATTAGAATAACTAATTTGGTTTTGTGGTTTTTTTTAAAGGTTTCCTCAATAGTTTCCTTAATAGTTTTTATGAATAGTTTTTCTCAATAGTTCCTTATGCGTTGAATTGTACACAATAAACAAATTAAACATCTCTTTAACTATATCCAACTTAAAAAAAAAACTGTTAAAAATAAAACTACAAAAAAAAAAAAACTACAATTAAAAGAGACTACTATAATTTCAAGGACTAAAATACTTTGCGAAACAAATAAGAAGTCACTACTTGTCACCATTTCACTGAAGAATATAATATAACAAAATGTAGATAGAATTAGTTGACGATACAGCAAAAGTTGCGTCACGTGCACTTATTGAATTTGTATGGATTAATACAAATTAATAGGCATCACTGACTGGCGGAGCGCTTAGTCAATCATAATGTAGGTAATACTGTAGACAGCGACCCACACATTTTCATACCAAAATATTCTATGTTAAAATATTCGCCAAAAAGAGGAGTTAAATTATTCTACAAAAAGAGCAGTGACTCAAATGACTCGTTGACTCAATTTATAAATAATCCATAAAAAGAGGAGGTGACTCAAAGAAAGAAAATGAAAAAGGATCAACAAGTGGTAAAACTGTTTTAGTCCATAAAGTCAATGTCTTAGATTTAGCAGGTATATATGGTGAAGATTATTCATTGTTGGCATTTTTACAATATTTTAAATTGATTTTGTGAAAAAAGTGACATGTGATCAATATTGTGAAATTATTAAAGTTAATGAGGTGTTTAAATTTCGGTGTAAAATTAGAACTTGTAGAAATATTTATATAGTTTCTCCTGAGGGTTATTATTTTAACCGGGTGAGTATTTCTTACGAAAAAGCGTTATATTTAATGTACTATTTTAATGAGATAACAGTAACTCAAGTGTGCGATTTTTAGATCTTAATGAGAAAACAGTTTACGATTGTTTCATTTTTCAAGAGAAGTTTGTATTACATATGCTATAGGCAAGTTCACTAATTAATGGAAGGTAAATTTTTAAAAATGTTTTTTTATGGGGCTCGATGTATTAAGTTAGAGGCTACTTGAGGGCTTTCATAATCCATTAGGTTAGGGCTTACATTGGGGGCTTTCATTAATCCATTTGTAAGGGCCTATTTGGGGGCTTTATAATCCATTAGTTAGGCCTAGTAGGGGGCTTTCATAATCCATTAGGTTAGACCTAGATGGGGGCTTTTTAAGTCTAGATTATGATAAAGTTTCGTTAGGTTGACACAAATTTACTATATATATATATATCATTATATTATATATATATATATATATATATATATATTATATATATAATATAATATATATATAGATATATATATATATATATATATATAATATAATATATATATATATTAGATCAAATTATCTTTTTAGTCAATTATTTAAAAACATAAACAATATATATATAATATATATATATATATATATATGATATTATATAATATATATATAATAATATATATAATATATATATATATATATATATAATATATATATTAATATAATATATAATTTATATATACGCAAATGCTCTTTTTAGTCATTATTTATAGAACGACTCACTCATTGACAAGTCACTGGTCATCGCGAGTCACGCACTGCTCTTTTCCAACAATATTTTAACAGAAAATTTCGGTGTCAAAATGTGTGGGTCGCTGTCTACAGCTTTACCCATAATGTATTTAATGGAACCCCATTAGATGAATTTTTATGAGAAAATTTTTTTTTTTTGTATTACAAAAACATTTCCGAAGTCATAGTTCATGTTTGTATCAACAGGTAGGCTAGCCTACTCCGGGGAGTCGGAAAAATTTATAGTCGTGTACAGAGGATGCGCGATTATTCCTTTAGTGACGTCATTGTTCAGTCATAATAGCGTCCCTAATTATCATTAAGTGGTCCAAAAAAGGGGATAACTCATAATTTATCATATTATGAGTCAATATGAGTCCCCAGAAATGTGTAACTAGAATCTCACACAGGCTCGATAATGCTTTACACAAATTCGAAATAATAATAATTATATAAAAAAGAAGCTCACAGACAATGAAAGAATTTAGAAATAAAACGAAGATAAAAGCTTGCATGAATAACCGTCAAAATCCAATTAAATTCGTACATTGAAGAATGAAAACAATGCTCATCAGAACAAACTTTATCCAATATAACATTAAAAATAGTTAATAGCTAAGTATTTCTTTCAAAATAAAAAGACTAAATATTAAATTACCCGATGTTTTTCCTGTTTGCTTTAAACTCAATATAAATAAAAAGTATTTCAAAGTCAGCCACTATGGTTAACTTTATATTTATTTAGGCTACGTATTTATTCATGCAGATCTCTTTACTATCAAAGTTTTTAAACAGGGTAAAAAGAAATATATATATATATATATATATATATATATATATATATATATATATATATATATATATATATATATATATATATATATATATATATATAATAATTTACATATGATTATATATTATATTATATATATATATATATATATATATATATATATGATATATATATATATATAATATATATATTATATATATATATATATATATATATATATATAATATGAATGGCATCATTTGCCAATATTCAACATAATCACATATGACTACATTGCATGATGGAAGTATATTGTAAATATAAAGAATGTTTTCGTATCTTGATTCTATGATGATGATAATGATGATGATGATAATGATGATGATGATGATGATGATGATCATGATGATGATGACAGATGAAACACTACAGGGCTGATGATTTGCTATCGATTCAAATATTAATATGAAGGTCATATAGAACTAGCAGTAAATTTAAAGTAAATTTAAAACTTTTTTATTTTAATTTTCAGTTATTTCAGTCATTTTAAACCCCGCAAGGTATTAATTGACTTTAAGTCTAAATAGACCAAAGTCACATGAATACTATTAATAAATTCTGAATGACAATTTTATTTTATATACAGTTTTATTTTTTCATAGATATATTTGCCATCGTTTAACAAATGAATTTCTTTGGCAGGAAATCTTTTAAAACTCTTGAATAATATTTCCCTGAATATCTAATATATACGTACTATGCCTATTCAATTAAAACAATTATCTACATTTTAAAATCAACATTAATAAACTATTAAAAACAGCATTCTTGCCAAAAGTAAAAGTTTTTATGAAATTAATAAATATATAAATTACAAACACATTCTACCATTTTAATTCAAATTAAAGGAATGGTTATTGTTTTTGCCATTGTACAAGTACCATGCCTCATGAAAAATGTTCTGACTAGGAAATAACCTAACTTCAAAAGTATCTACATGACCGAAAGTGTTGGATGTTCAAATGACATAAAATTCAACATTCACAAAGAAAATATAATAATGAGCCGCTGTTATAAAAGGATTATTATGTTTCATATGATTGCTTCATATTATGCAAGGGGGGGGGGGGTCAAATATATGTGAATGAAAGAAAATATTTAGGATATTGCTCGGCTTACTACAATTTTTTTTTTTTTAGGAATGCTTCATATTATGAAACAAGGGGGGGGGGTTTAAATATATGTGAATGAAAGAAAATATTTAGGATATTGCTCGGCTTACTACAATCAACTAAAGAGATTTTGGGCAGACTGTTACGTAAAAGGGGAAAACAAGTGGCAAAAATAATCTTGAGACATGTAATGTCTATGTGTCAAATTAGTGATGCGGGCAAAATCGACTGTCTGGTTTTATATTGCGCCGGTATAAAGAATACCACTCACCTATCGGTGATTTCTCACAGACAGTTTCGCTCTTCAACGTTCCTTGGTTCAGAACTTCTGTCAGTAATTTCAGAAGGAGTTCTGCTTGTGTATTTGGAGTATCAACGTCGGTGACTTCTACATGAGAAAAGGTTAAAAGGAAAGGAACTTTTTTTTTTGTGGCAGCGGAAACCTTAAAAGATTGTATATCGTAATGTTATAGGATTTCACTGGCTTTCATCAGAAATATTTTGATTAATAAAGAATTCGTGAAATGGTCATGCACACAGACACACACACACAAAGGAATTAGATATAAGCGAAGAATGACACTGAACTACTGTGAACAACAGATCGTTATATTTAAGACGTTAATACAATGCGGACTATCTCAGCAAAAGGTCAGTAAGGATATAGACAAGTAACTTCTCTAAGGAATTGACTCACTACTCCAGGTTGAGGAGTTTAAATATGAAGATATGTAAATATTGACATAACATTTGCTTAACCTTCAAAACTTATTTTCGGTGGAGAAAGGTCCTCTGTGCTATACAAATTTTTGTTTCTGGAGAGGACGCCTCAGATTATCTGATGTACGGCATAAAAGTATCTTGGATATTCGCGAAAATGTCCTTACTTTTTGGAATCGGAGGCATCATCTAGGTAAAAAAGAAATGAGTAGCTTGCGAGCCTCATTTTTACCTTGGAAGGTAAAAAGGTGTTGAAAGTTAAGAGACAAAGATTCGAGGTAAGAGAACCTTGATTGTGGAAACCAGTGTACTATGAACATTGGTAATAAAGGGAACTTGTCTTTCAAGATGGGCAAGTCTGACCTACAGCTTCATGAGCGTCTGAGACACTTTAAACCTACAATGTGTGTGTGTATGATACCGAGGGCTCACTAAATGAATAAATAAAAATGTTTCGTAAAATGAAATAATGCAATGGAATTTTCAAAAACATTTGTGCAAAGAATCGTTTTCTAAACTCATCCATAATGCCCAATCTGAGGTAGATGATTAAAAAACAGTAAAAACTTCAATAAAAGAACGTAGTATCACAACTGGCATAAAATACCCATCAAAATTAAAAATAAAATTATATATATATATATATATAATATATATATATATATTAACATTATATAATATATAATATATATATATTATATATTATTAATATATATATATATATATATATATATATATAATATATATATAATATATATATATATTATATATATATATATAGTATATATATATTCATCAGCTTCAACTTTGCTTAGGGAGGGAGGGGAGGGAGAGTCAAACATTGCACTAAATCCGAGCATGATGAGTCATTAGGCATAAAATAAGGTGGTAATGGGACCCCATCAGCTATCATTGTCCTTTTAGTCACAACCATACAACATGAAGACGTATGTTATAGAAAATTTTTTCCCTCCCACACAGGATATAATATATATAAATTTATATATATATATATATATATACTATATATATATTAATAATATAGTATATATAATATATATAATAATATAATATATATATATATATATACTATTATATATATATACTGCTAGGGCCCTCCCATGGTGCTGATTTTTCAGCCCATTATGGCCACTTTGTGAGCCGTGGTGGTCCTGTACACTGACCCTATATATATATACTCTATCCAAATTAGTATATAGTACTATATATATATATATATATATATATATATATATAATATATATTATATAAGATTTAATAATTATATATATATTAATAATATTAATATATGATTAATATATAACTAATAATATCATATATATTATAATTATATATATTTATAATATATATATTAGTTTATTAATAGGAGTACCTACTCACTCAGTCCACAAACTAATGCTCGTGACCACGGGTTAATAATCACTCCATTGTGGTCTTAGTAATAGTATATATATATATAACAGGCCATGCAGCTATAGTTCGATATAATATATAGTTAGATATAATATTAAGATATAGTTAGGACTAGTATGGGATAGGTCCTTAAGATAAAATATACATTAAAACATATTATATATAAATATTATAATATATATATATATTATATATATAATTATATATATTAATATATATATATATATATATATATATATATATATATATATTATATATATGGTATATATTAATATATATATATATATATATAAATATATATAATATATATATATTTATATAATATATATATTATATATATATATATATATATACTTATATATATAATATATATTATATATATATATATAATATATATATACTATTATATATATATATATATAATATATATATATATATATATATTATAGGTATATATTATAATATAAATATATAATATATATATATATATATATATATAATATTATATATATATATATATTATATTAATTAATATATATATATTTATATATATAATATATATATATATATTATATATATATATATTATATATATATTATAATTTACTTGTAAATTCATATAGTTCTACTTCAAAATATTGTAGATTTTTATAAGTAAATGCAAAAAAAAATAAATAAATAAATAAATAAATTCTCAACAACTTATACATTTCTGATATATACATAATACTTGAATATAATAATAATTCTAATAATAATAATAATAATAATATAATAATAATAATAATAATAATAATAATAATAATAATAATAATAATAATAATACCTACTGCTTTCTTAAAATTAATAACATCACAACAAAATTAAAATTCTGCCAAATCGACTGGGCATCTGTCGGACTCTGTAATTAAATTCTTAAATCGATGCCACAAACTCAGACTCCAAATGCATACTGTTCCTCCGCCTCTTACAAACTGAGTTTCCTGTAATAATAATAATAATAATAATAATAATAATAATAATAATAATAATAATAATAATAATAATAAATAGTTAAATAGAAGAACATGACAAGTTGAAAGGAAAGTTCCCCATACACTTAAGTGTAAAAGTCCCCCATACACTTAAGTGTAAGCCTGTTTCAGCCAAAAATCCACCAAAGGCTTTCATATCACCGCAAAAAGACTACCACTGTGATATCTCGTCAAATTATGGGTTTATTCCCTGGGTCAGGCAAATAAAGCCCCCTCATAAAAGCCCACCATTCATTCCTATTATGTACCCTTTTTTTCTCGCTCAGCCAAACTCACATTCCTTTCTTTTAGACACTCCTTTACAATTTCTCACCATCCCACATGATTTCCTCACCCACCACCATAACATTACTCTTATCTACATTTACTTTCAAACCCCTCCCTTCAGACACCTTGCCAATCCCAGTACCAATCAGTGTCACCACTCCCCGAAGGGCGACCGCGACCTCGTAAGGCCCCCCTCATGATTTCCTTTGATGTTTCCTGGATTGAGACCCCAGTGATAATACGAGGCCAAGCAATGGATGAAGAATTGTCCGAAGAGTCCATGTTGGCATCCAAGTAAGTTTCGGAATGACTTAAGTATGGCTGATGCTGTTCAGTCCTTGGAGGCGTGTGTGACACTATCGTGGAAGAGGTAGATGTTTTCCACGAGGGTGTTCTGAGCGTTGAGCCCGTTTTGGCTGTTGTGAATGCAGACCCTCAGTCCGAATGGGGTACTTCTGTTTTAAGTTATCGACTTCTAAGGCTGAATAGGTATCGATATTAATAAACACCTCATCGAGTGGGGCACGGATCTCTGCAATGTGGATATCATGAGGGTCGTAGGTATGTGTTGGCGATGGACGACGAGTGGTCAGACGGACCATGGTAGGAGAGTTGGGAGGACAATTGTCTTAAACAATAGCAATTACCATACCAGGTGACCCGGAGTTGGGTACTGAAGTGACTGAAGTCCGAATGGAGAAATGCGAAAGTGAAGGAAGTTCTGGACACAATACAATGGAGAGATGAGAAATGTTAGAGACAACTGTAGATGATGTTGCTATAGCATAAGAAAGAGGAAGATGAACCAACTTCTCATTTCCTCGATGTGTAGCTTCACAATGATCATACTTTTGAAGTGCAAACTACTCTAAGATTTCTTTCTCCAAGGCGAAGAAGGGGCAGTGGAGAGAGCACCCTTCATAAGTATGAGTTAGGACAACAAGGAGGTTGTTTTTCACGGTCTGGCGAGACCGAAAATATTTCTGGGTGTGACTAAATTTATGGCACTTGAAACACCTCGGAAAGGGCACATATGTCCGAACCGTGTGCATAGTAAAACCAAGTTTTACTTTGGTTGGAGGGAAAGGCAGAGAGAAGGTAGGGAGACGAGGGTTCGTCGTTGATAGGTTCTCCTTAAGAGGAGGAAACCGATAAACATTGGTGATAGGCGCGTTTTATCATTGCAAATGAACGAGAAATTCATCCGAAGTATCTGAACAGAACTTCGGTGCGCATGATTCCCTTTGACGTGTTACGAATATCATTTTAACAAATTATTGGAATATTCTCCAGACGAGATAGGGAAGCAAGTACGCGACTTTGCATTCTAGAGGCTGCACGGACCAGGATGGAACCGTTCCTCATTGGCGTTGCCTGTCTCTCAATCGTTCGAAGAGCAGCTTGGATTGCATCATTAAAGACGAACTGGTTTATAGCAGTCAGTGGATGTGATGTTGTCGAATGCAAGTGAAAATAAAGCGGGTATGAAGAAAGACTTGGGACACGCTGAGAAAGCGATCGTTGGAGTTTGTTTATTCTGGCATCTAGTACTGAGACCCTGCTGATGCAGGAACTCTTGGGGAGACTGACGTGAGGTTTGAGTGATTGGGTTATGCTGAGAGGTCAAAACAGTCTCTGCTGGTCTAGAAGGGTAGTTCCAGAAAAGGGTTGTTACTTAAGACTATTGGTTGGGGTGAAAAATTACTAACCATTTCATCAATAAGGGCATCAAAACACCTGTTGGACGCGCGGTCTAGAAATGGCCAGTAAGGGGTCGGGTTGGGGGCCTGACATATTTAGGTACACCTTTCTTTACAACGTTTTACTTAGTAGAAGAAAATATCGCAGGTCGAAAAGAAAGCCCCACCCCCCCTTTATACCCCCAGTGAGAAATCGTGGCAATCAGAAAAATCCACCCTGAGGCTTCACGAAACGCGAAGGAGCCTCACTGTGGTATCTCGTCAAAGTGGGGTTCATCTCCTGGGCAAAGCCCACAATCAAACACCCTCACAAAACCCCCCAATTCCATTCCCGTGATGCACCTCTCTTCTTAGCTCGACAAACTCACATTCTCTCCTTCAGGAATCTTTCCTTTGCTGACTCAATCCACTTTTTCTTCGCGTCTCCCAACCGGTCGATTCCCAGGCACACTCCACCACTATTACATCGCTAACCAAAACAGATTATCATCCATTCCTTCTCCATTTATGATTTCAAACCATCTCAATGTTACTCTCGTTTATTCTCTCATTTTGAATGCCTTTCTTCCACACCACACAAACTTTCTAATGCTTTCATTCCTCATTTTATCAATTCTTCCCAAGCCTAATACGCCCCAAGACGGTCCATCTGAAACACTTTGTACCCTTAGATCTGATACATCTTATTCCATACCCATAGTTTCAACCACTATACATTAGCACAAGTATCAACATACCCTCAAGCAAAAACGATTAAGCGCAACTCAGAGATTTTGTCCTTTTCAAACATCGTACCAAGGATTTACATATATCTTTTGTTTCTTTCTTCATTTTCTCTTTTCCCATCGACTGGGGGTGAGGTGCGTTACATGCATCGAAAAAGAAAAGCAGGTAGAAGAATATGTTTCAAAAATATTACAAGGGAAAGCCCGCCTTTACCGCCCCTCTCTACCATTAAATTAGTGAGACACCCGTTGCAGACAGGAAAATCCACCCTAGAGCTTCACGAACCGCGACGGACCTCACTATGATAAATACGTCAGTGTAAGGGTTTCATCCCTTTGGCCCAGGTGGGCCACAATCATCCCCCTCACAAAACCCCGCCCACTTCATCCTATTATGCACCTTTATTCTCGCCTCTGCCAAACTCACATTCTCTCCTTCAGGTATTCCTTTACCTGACTCAAAATCCCACTTTTCTTCGGTCAACCAGCCGGCTGATTCCCAACACACTCTCGCCACTATACATCCGTTAACCAACCGACTATCATTCACCTTTCCACATGACAAACCATCTCAACGGTACTTTCATTACTCTCTCATTTACTCCCTTTCTTCTTACCACACAACTCTCTAATACATTTCATTATTAGTTTATCAATTCCTCTCACACCTAGCACCGCCTCTAAGATTGTCCATCTGAACACATTGAACTTTAGATCAACAACACGTGTAACAACATACCCTCATCTAAGACCCTAGCGCACTCAAGACTTAGTCCTTTACATTAAACCAAGACTTATTAGCACCAGCACCTTCCTGCTGATTCACAACTTTCCTTACTACACTTTGCACCATCCGTTCACCTTCTCATACCAACATATACCCTAAATATTTAAACTCTTACACTTGTTCCAGCTGACTCACCATCTAACCTAACTTCAAACTGAAGGCTGTCCTCACTCACAACCACTAAGTTTACTCTTATCTACGTTTTACTTTCAAACCCCTCCTTTTACACACACTGCTAAATCTTATCTACCACAATTCTCAAACTCTCTTCAATTACGCCACAACCCAAAACAAGTCATCCCAGCACATATAATAGGTAGGGCACCCTCACTCATTCCTCCATTCTCTTATCATTTCTATCACCATTTAAACCTGCCACCACCTCTAAATTCATATTCAGATACCCCATATCCATAGACAAAGAATAATCACAGAGACATACACACACCCTGCCTACACTCCGCTATTAATAAACTAAACCAATCAAACGTTTTGACACCAGTATTATTCTTACACAACGCACAACTCACTGATCGTCCATACATACTTAGAATCCACAGAAGCCTACCACCAACACCATATAGTAAATAACACCCTGCCATAGAGCTTCCCTTTAACCCTATCATTATCCGCCTGTTGCAAATCCATAAAACCTTAAAATAATCAATTATTTCTTCTACTCCCTCATTTTCTCAATCATTTTGTTTCAACGTAAAGATTTGATCCAACACAATCGCTCCTACCACTCATAAACGCACCTTGTTCTTCACCAATCAGTCCTTCAGTCACTTCGACCGCACTCTTTCGACCAAAATACCATAATATTATATATATAATATATAGTGATAGGTAATATATATAAACCATATAAAGTAAAGTATATATAAAAACTATAATATAGTATATATAACTATATATATTAATATATACTATATATATATACTATAGTATATATATATATAGAGTAAACCCGGGCACAGGAGGTTGAGTCTCCGCCTCTCATACGAGAGGGACGCTGGTTCAAAGCCTCCGCGTAGCCAGTTGGAGTTTTATCTACCTCGGGAGCGAAAGATTTTTTTTTTTTTTATTGAACCGTGAGTGTAAGGAGCCACCACAACCGAGTCAGCAAAACAAAACTACAGTGGCAACTCCTAAACAGAAACGCATATCGAAACGGAAGGACAGTCAATATAATCCGTTAGAGCAGAGTCAGTTCCCGAAGCCGAAAGAAAAATTCTAACGCAGCACGTGGAAATAAAGTGATGAGACAATAATATGACATGCCAGAGGCGGGGCATTGGACAGGACTATGGTGAATAAGTCTAACAAGGGAAAAGCCAAAGCCTGAGCCAGCAAGAGCGACACAGAATCCACGAGAAGAATGGCCACGTACCGAGTAGACACTTGAGAAGAAAACGTCAGAAAAGAGACAAGGGGGGATGAACTCCCTTGCCTAAAGATTAGCTTGATGAAGATGAACATTTAGTATGGCCAATTAACGCAAACGAAGCCAGACCAAAACCTCCTACGGTCGCCGTACTTCGGCGTTAAAAGAACGATGGCCAAATGCCAGGACGAGGCTTTTACGCTACGTCAGTTTTAAGCACCCACGATGATCTTACCGACCAACCACTCTGCCAACAAGCGACGGAAGCCCGTTTGAGCGGGATGAGAATCAGCAGCTGGGCAGGTGTGTTCCAGCAATATGCCACAGAGTAGTAATCGAAATCGACAGGTAATTTGCAGGTGCGGAGCGATAGCCGCTATTGGTGCCAGCCAAATTCGTTAACCAGGATACCACGTGAGATTGGACCCAGGCAAAAAACGTCAAACACTGTGATCTAGCATGCAGCATATACATTAGAACCTTTGGATGAATGGAAAACAAGAGATGTACTGGTCGTTCGATTTTGTAGTTGTAGTGCAAGAAGAGCACTCTGCGAGTCCAGAAAAAATTCGGTATACGTGTCAAGCAGATCTAGTGCCAGAATCCTTTCCATAGCTAAAGTTAGTGCAACTAACTCGGCCGTATAAAGGGACGCGTCAGAAGGGAGAGTATGGGAGACACACAGTAAGGTCTGGAAAGACCGCTGATGCACCCACCCCCCACCCTCTCGACCCTTGAATCCCGAATCGTGTAAGGATGCTCACAGAGCATCCCAGGAGCAAGCCAGGTGAGAACAGATATAGGGAAAGCCTTCAATGAGAGGACGGTGGTCGACGGATTTTGATAAGGGCAGGGAACAAACCCATGCACACCACAGGGGAGGATACAAACCAATAAGGGCAGACATCATCGTAGTCAAATTTGAAAACAGGCCCGCACAGGAGGCGCGAGGAAAGAAAACGGGAAGACAGACGCCTACAGACCTCAGCCAAACGGCCAATAGCAGGGCTAAGAAGGAACCTCAGCGATGAGATGAGTCAAAGCCGATGGCTTGGGTTTGTTAGACGGAGAACAAGGAGCCACATGAGATATTCTCTCCTATAAAACAGAGGAAGCAATCCCACCAGCAACCTCCGGCCTCCACAAAACTCTCCCTTTGGCAAGAAGAACGAACCACGCCCAAGTGATATCTCGCAGACGCCTCATTCTGTATCGGGTCGAGAAGGCGTAAGTACGCCAGAGACGTCTGGCCATATATCGCACACGCATAAATCCAACTTTGACCTGACCAACATGATCAGCAGACGAAGACCTTACGATTTACGACCAGCACCCCAAGATGTAGACGTAAGGTGGCGTAAGAGGCTCCAATGAGCGGTGGCAGTTAAGTTTCAAAATTGGGAATATGAGGCGCAAGTATAGTCGAGCGAGCATCCAATAACAGACCAAAGAACCTCACTTCCGACACAGGGCGGATGGCGGGAGCACACATACAAAGGTCAGCAAAAGGGAGACAAACCCTTAACGATCCCGCTTTCCACCCCTAACGGAAAGCACAGAGTCAATCTGCATTAAGTGACGGAAAAAAGTAAAACACCCAGATGAGATCACTCCACGAAGTCACCCCGATTGACAGCCCAGCTGCAACCGACGTTCCAGGCAATGAAAATCAGTCGCAGAAAACACAATACAAAACGACCAAAGGTCGAATCCACATTACTAGCAGAGCCACACGAACGGAAGATGGATAGCTAAGCACAATACACCATTGAAACGAGCAGCGAAAAGCAGAAAACGCTGAGCACACTTCTCTGCGGCCACCCCCTAGACCATTGTCCAAAATGAAACCGAAGAACTGGCACCACAGCGAACCTTGAGAAAGATCGACCCGACAATAAGAGACTGAAGGAAGATGGGAAGCTGTCCCCTAAGGCCCAGCGAGTGCAAGGTATAGAGAACTCCCATTCTCCATGTGAAATCGTAACGCTTCTCGAGATCGAAGAAAAACGCTACGACCGTTTTATTAGAGAGAAGCCTCGACGGATATCCGTGGTCCAACCGGAGAAAGATTCCTGAACCCAAATTGAATTCCTAAACCCAAACTGATGGGCTGAAAAAGCACGCAGGCCCTCCAACGATCGGGAGAGAGAAAAGCACACACTTCTCCATCAACCTTACAGGTGTTGCCCAAGTTTAGAGAAAATGGAGACG
>JABUQX010097009.1:0-17500 GCA_015478945.1 Trachelipus rathkii
ATGCCTCTTGCACTCTCAACAACTAACATTATATATATATATATATATATGCAGCACTGTATTATTATTATTATAATATTATATAATTTATTTTATTGACATCACTTAATTATCAGAAAGATTGTAATGATCAAATGGTCACATTCTTGGGGTTTTGAATCACCATAAATATTTAGTACTCAAGTAGTTGTGGGTCCATTAACTCTATTGAGCAATATAATTAATTTTATCTCACTTCACTTCTCGAATACACTATTTTAATAAATAAGGTCAAGGTTGTATCTTATACTATAAAGCGTTTGAGGATTTATGATATTATATTTTATATAATCCTTATCTTGATTTTAGTTAGTGTATAGATTAATAATAAGAATAATTACTTATTTTTAATTTCATAATAATTAAATCATGGATAAATATATGTCAATTAGTGATTATAAACTTCAATAAATTCTTTGTCAAGAGATAGAATCTTTATATTTATGCAGAATTAAAAAGACTACAATCAATTATAAAAAGTTTAGAAACCGATAATCAATCCTTGTGGATTATTCTTGATAGAAATTTTGAGAGGAACCAATAGCAATTCGATAGAACTGAAACGGCACCATTTTATCTACCATTATTGATTTTATTTTTCAATCTTATTTTCCCATTTATGTTCAATACAAGTTTATCGAATTTGACCTACAAAGCGATCTTGTTATCAGAGACCTTAATTGATTAATTAAACCACTTTAATTACATATAAAAATTATATAATATTAATAATGTGGTTCAGCAATAAGGACGAAGAACCTTCTTAGGCATAAACCTCTCGTTCAATATCGTAGGCCAGTAACGGGTCGACCATTCCACTCTGCATATACTTCTCGTGTGCGTCGGTCGTCGCACAGTTAGCATACCAACTTTGGTGGAAGAAATTACTCTCTTAATATATATATAACACAAAAATTTGTTCTAATTTGGTTATTATGGCATGGTCATGAATTAATAATCATTAATATAAAAAATAAAGGGTGAAAAAATATAGTTATATTGCTAGATATTACTTTATATATATATAAAGATTGTAGACTCATTTTACTGAGTACAATAAATCACTATCTACACAATAACTGATATAATAGATGATTGGATTTATTACATTTCTCATAATTATGACTTTTATGGCCTCAATAATATGTAGATCTAAGCTGGTCACCGCTAGGTGGTGGTGTAGCTTTTTAAAACCAGTATTTTTTTACCTGCTATTAGTAACAAAAGGTTAGTATATATTAATATATTATTAATAGTTATTATATATAATATAATATTAATATATATATATAATATATTAATATATATTATATATGGCTATACTAAGCACTCACATGGGAATTATTATGGTGATTTAGATGCTACTTAGGCCTGTTTTACAGTTATCTTTAATTGAAAAATTATCAGCAAAATATTTTCGGCTTACCTATGTTCACTGCCAATAATATAAAAACTGGCTTCAAAGGATTCAATTATACTATAATATATATAAATATATATAATATATTAATTATAATATATATATATAATTATATATATATATATATTTATATATATATATATATAATATTAATATATATATATTATATATATATATATAGTAATTATATATATATTATATATATATATAATATATTAATATATATTTAATATATATTATTATATATATATGTATAATATATATTATATAATTATATAATATAATTAATATATTAATATAAATATATATATATATATTTATATTATATATATATATTATATATAATTAATAATATATAGTATATATATATATATATATATGTAGTATATCTTGGTCATTACATGTAGTGACTGGGAGTTATTAATCTATTTATATCGATTGCTATGAGATCTAGACACTAACATTTATATTTATCGAATAAAAGTCAAGATAACACTTAATTTATAATGAAGAGCTTAACACCTTATTATAAACTATATTTTAATAAAAAAATAGTATCCTTAATTAATTTATATTTATAAATCCTATGTAACCTAACGTACTTAATCCTAACTTAAATCCATATAATTATACCAAATATTAATATATATATTATAATATATATATAAATATATAATAGGGTATGAAGAGATATTATAAACGTGAAAGCAATCAAAAAACTATATGATCATTTTTAAAGAAAATACTTTATTTAAAAATATAAATCATTTTAATAAGATATATTTATCTAACTTTATAATACATAAAAATCATGAATGTAATATAAAAAAAAAAATATATCGTTTATATTTTTGTAAAAATAATTGAGAGATGCAATGCAATTTAGTCGCTTAATACGTGATGTGTATTCGTAGGGCACGTATACTGTCTCTCGAGATAAAGTATATTACAGAGTTAGAAGGAATATGCTAAAATTTTTTTTAAGTCATAATACATATATATAATATAATTACGCTTTATTATATGAATTTTATTCATACAAATAATTATTTTTTTTTATAAAACTTAATATATATATTAATATAGATAATTTTTATATTATAATATAATATATTAATATTATATATTAATATATATTAATATATATATATATATCTATTATATATATATATATAATTTATTATAAATATATAAATATATATAAATATTAATATATATATATTAATAATTTATTTTAAATATATTATTTATATATATATATATATATATATATCATATATATATATATATATCATAAATTAATTTAATATATATATAATATTTATTATATATATACTATTATCTCTATGATATATAATAATATTAATATATAAAATATATATTATCATATATATATATTATATATATATAATATATATATATATATAATATATATATATATAATATATATATATATATATATATATATATTATATATATATATATAATTAATATTAATAATAATATAATATATATAAATATATATATATATATATAGATATTAATACTTTTATATCTTTCATCCTACTCCTGTTCACAGATCGGGTGAGTGATGTAGGGTGCGGCTATATCAATATATACACTACGGTGAGAATGAACATGAAATTATATAAGAAGAACATGACCAAGTCAATAAAATGAATAACCTTCAACCTTTCCTCATTATATATACCCTTTTTATATGCTATAAAGTGAGAACTTAGCTCACATATTCAGAAAAATAATTCCTCTTAGTAGTATATTCAAACGAGATAACTGGTCAGACGGGTACTATATTATTATGTGGTACCTCCGTCAAATGTTGGGCGATCTATACTCCTGGGACAACCTACAAACATACCCCTTCCACAAAACCCCTCTATTCACTTCTTTATGCACCTTTCTTCTTGCCTCTAACCAAACTCATGTTCCTCTCCTTCAGCATTTATTTACTGTGAGTACTATCCAATCCATTTAATTTAATAATAGCTTCGGTCTTCTCAGCTAGGGAATATCACCGTTACCTAGCTATACACTCATCAATCTATATACTATTCACGTTATATCTACACAATCACAGATCATATACACCAATTATACCTTATTATCCATTAAGTATATAATATAATATAAAATATAATACACACTATCATGTACTCTTCGTTTATTTCTCTTTTCAGTATTACTTATCTATTATCTCACACCATACAAATTTACATGCCTTATTTCCTCATGTATATAGTTATTCACTTTCTTTCTCACATCCAACACGTCCTATAGATATATGTCTCAATTATTCTTGTGAGAATATGAACACATTCCAGAACCATAGTTCACTACTACACATTAACACATGATTAACAACTACCTTACGTCAAAACTTACTACAGCGCTACTCAATATATAATTACCCTATTAACACATCCACCAAAGATTTATATATTTCACTACAGCCACTACTTTTCCTAACCATTCATCAATATAATATTTTAACCTCCCACACTCTGACATACATCTCAGTATCCCTTTATAAAATCCAACACATATATATCCTATAAGTTTTTAAATACTATCAGTATCTTAGTATCCAGTTGCTCCACACTAATCAACATGAGTTATCTACAGACCTCAGACTGGGATTACTCTAATCCACTCACTACCTATTATACTTAATTTTATCTGTAGGCATGTAAATTTGACTTTTTGGATGGAATATTACAAATATAAATAATATATTTAGTGTTGGAGACACGGATTTTATAGTTTTTCTCACTTAGAAGTCATAGATAAAATATTGATGATTGTTATAGAGTATATGTATTACGATATCATAATACACTAAGGGATAGTCATTATTCAAGTGTTATATAATGTTAGTGAGACCATATAATATATAAAGTGAGTAGTAATAATTATTTCGAATGGAGTCATAGTTTAATAAGACATATACTACTAAAAGATGTGGTAAACTAGATTAGGTTTATACGAGTTATGGCGTATTGTGGCAAATTTAAGCCAGTGGTGAGGAGAATCACCTTTATATAACAATTTAGTAGTGACTGTTAATCACGTTAGATATTGGTGTAGCCATTATTATAGACGATAGATTGTCATATATATACTCGAGGGTAATTCAACGCTTGCAAGCCGATTTTTAGTTGTGAGAGGAAGAACCACCCACCCAAAAATTTCGTTTTCTATATTTCTATTCGCCCATACCAGCATTCCGTAATAGACTCAGAACCTTATGTTGGAGAGCTAAAAATATATAAATCAGTATATATATGATGAAATACGTGAGACTCACCTAGTCGAGATTAGACACCTGGAGTACCTATATAAGAACGGCTGTAAAAATAAAAGTGATATAATGTAGGATATAGCAGCGACTACTAATATTTCATGTCATCTGTGTTAGCGATTATTGAGTTATGCCAGTCTAATTTATATATACTCCTCACCTATATAAGATATAGTCATCATGTGAGGTATTACCAAGAGAGTGTAACTTGATTTCATTCGCGAGATAGTGATTAATAAAGCGTTTAACTGTAAGAATATTGTTTTTTATATAGATATAGGAATTCAATTATTTAGTGAACTACGTAATACAGCTTAAAAGCCTATTTTCTAATCTCTACTTAAAAATGGACATTAAAATATATTTCAGTATTTTCTGGCCGATTATTTGGCCTAATATTAAAACACTCACTACTGTAGCTTATATTATTTTAACCTCATCATAATACGTGATATTATATTATATTTTGTGAATGTTTTTAATGAAGCGACAATATCAAGTATAATTTTTGAGTGAATTTCGGAATTATCTAAGAAATTACCAATTAATAGTAACCTTGTTGGATTCAATACATTCCTAGAATTGCCTAGACTTTGTGACTTCAAACTCTGAATAATAATATGCATAGTAATAATAATATATTTTACATTAAATATTATCATAGAACTTTTCGTTTTTTGGAGTTTGGTGCTCAGCACAGCGTTGTCCATTTTCCAAACCCATTTTATTATTTTTTTTATTATTTGAAAACTGTGAAATATAAATTTAATATTATATATTTTATCTATAACTTCAATTATATATACCGATCAAACATACAATTTTTTAGGACATGTACATTTCTGTGACATATGTTATTTGTTAACATCTTTAATATAGACCTTGCTAGATAGAGAGTTATAATATTATGTATACTGAGTGAGAGAGAGAGAGCAACACTGTGATTTGTGCATAATTTCGGGTATAAATATCACGAGTATATTCGTGACAGTAATTATGAACTTCCAAGTTGTACACAATCCCATACCTATCTGGGCAATGTAGCTCTCCAGGAAAACGCAACATCTATGTCATAACTATCGGTATTTGGGTGATGGGCTGCGGATGCGTGTTCTCCTACCGCATGCCCTCCTACTATCGGGGATGATGAGCTTGATGTGGAAAATCACGGTATCTTGCACGGATCCAGAAAATATATACATACTACCGTCGGCTCGAGCCCCTTAATTCTTTTGGACATAAAATAAAATCACAATAAAACTAATTTATCTACAAGAAATAACTACGTAATCAAAGGTTGATATACAAAACTCTAAAATAATAAACTAGGATAAAAGTTCTACGATAACTTGGCTTTTATAAGTATATGATATATATAGGAATAATAAATTATGTATCTGGCATGGTCTTCCAAGCAATTATAAAATTTATTGAAAGTTGAACGAATAATGTCTAAAACATTAGATATTAAAAAATGAAATTCTGAAAAGAAATGACTACAGTCACAGAAAACACACTAAAACAAAGTTTTAGAGGAGGCTCAAAAAATACTACAGTTTGGTTAGTTTAATATAGTAAAAACTGAGTACTGTACCTTTTATAATTAAAGTTTTATAACTTATTTTAGTCCTTTTAGGTTTTAAGTAGCAAGTATTAACAGTGATAAAAAATGGGGCTCACGTAAAAAAATGCCTTAGTAGCCAAAAAATTGTTCTTTTTCTTCTATCCAACAATATTGGACCAGCGAGACAATAAATTATTTACTTTTATATATTTAAATATTTCAAGATAATGGTGTTTCATTTCACTTTTTTATCAACATTTCTTTAAAATAGCTAATTCTTTTGTGTTTTTATATGTCTCTTTGTGAGTTAAAGATTCTTCTCTGTTAGAGACGTATATCAGATAGAAAAAATATAATATGAGAGAATGATATGGTCTTGATTAAGATAATTACAAATATCTGAAAAAAATACAGTCATTATTATAGCCATTTAATTAAACTGCAGTAAAAATTTAAGCATGAACGGGAGGAGAGTATGAGATTAATATATATGAGTTTGATGGTCGTATATATAGAAATATAGCAAGACACTTCCCTATATACGCTCACTACACCTCATAATTTTTATAACCTGAGTAGTCTAATGATAAACTCTCACACTCATGGATGATTTGAAATATCCTCACATATATAGATTATGCATAGAGCGAGATGAAATGATTAGCTCACTATATTTTAACAATAATGTGAGCAGTTTATTTTTTTTAAGTGAATTCCCCATGAATTGCAGAGCGAGATGAAAATGATGCCTTTAACAAAGCAGTGGAGGGACTGGATTTGAGGTGAAAGGTTAGTACCAGGCAAATCGTAAGAGAGTGGCAGTACCTTTTGCAAAGGGATGTTGAGGAAGTTAAAGATATTACAAACTGTTTGTAAATTGCCATTAAGAACAATTCTATGGTATCTATAGCAGAATCGGTGTCAGAGCCAATGGTATTATTGTTTCAAAACGAAGATAACTTGTGCATATGATGTATTAGCTTCGTAGAAAGAGGGGTATCACAAGGGCATCAACTTTAAGGCTCACCCTGGAGGACGATTGGAAGGCTCCTATCGAGATGCGGATAGCTTCGTTTTGGATGGGATATGACATGTGTTGTAGATTTGAGGAGGCCTAACCATATACTACACAGCCATAGTCCAACTTTGATCGGATTAGGGCAGTGCGAAAACGTGAAAGGGACTTGCGATTAGCGCCCCAAGATTTTGAAGTGAGATCAAGTAATCGGACAAGCAAACTATGACAAATGGTTTTCAAGTGTTTAACGCGCGGTGCCTGTGTCAGGTGATCATCCAGAATGAGGCCTACAAATCTGAACTGTGATGTTACAAAAATGGGTAAACCATGTAAAGTTAGGTTCGTGGGAGGAAGATTGTAAGTTCTTCTTACTCCGTTTTTCCGGATAGTCTGCTGAGTATTTTTAGGCGGTTGATAGAAGATTAGTAAAATATAGCCTATATGAAAATGATTACCTAAAATCATATAAAAAATTCGCTCTGGCTATTATGAGCTATATCAGCAGCATGTTTTTTTGTTCATATTTATTTATGTGATTATGTATTCATAAAAGACTAAGCGTGATTAGAGAAACTTGGACATTCATATTTGAGATCTGAATTTACACACACGCTGCATATCACTAATTGACTTGTAAGGACCATATTCGCATAGCAACACGTTTCTGTGTGTTGAAGACTAATATTAAAAGAAGGCAAATTCAAGGGAAAACGAGGGATATCAATTAGAGAGAAATAATCAATCAACTCTGGATAAAAGTTATTGAAATAACAAGCACGCCCTGGTATAATGTCTTTATGTGAGTTATTTATGAAACCTGATAGGACCATTTTTGTATTTCATTACATGTAAGGGAAGAATATTTATATATATATAAATTACATACATTAATAATAACAGATACTATAGTTACTATAATAATAATAATAATCCTTATTCTAAATTATATAATAATAATAATATAATCACACTAATAATAATAATAATAGTAATAGATAATAAGTCATAGATAATAGAATAAATGAATGAATACTCACGAATAGGACCTTTGATGGATTTTGTCCATATATACACTAAACATATTAGGAAGGTGTGAGCGGTGATATATAATACATGACCCGCATCTACGAAAAGGAACTAGCGTGTCCCATTCACATCACATGCAACTTATTGCCCTGATAATAAATAGGCTAATCGATGATTTTCAGGGTGGAAGGATTGGTATGATGCTTAAGGCAGAGTACATTTCAAGACACTACGATCCTATTTCTGACTCGAAAGGACGATATCAAGGAATCTCATCCAACTGACTAGGTCGTCAGTGGATAAAGAAATCGCCTTACTCGACATAAAAAGAGTACCCAGAACGAGATATCAAGAATCATCGCTCGCTGAATAGATTTGACGGTAATTGGCGGGACTAAAAGTCACCTTTATGACTACATCGCGAATATGAGGTATTATTAGGAAGATCATGCGTGATGATCTAACTCGACAGGTGATTAACTCAAGGAATCTCGACGTGTGACTCGAGCGTAAGTGTGAAGATTATTAATTGACAATGCACTGGATGACATATTGAACCGAGAGATATCACAAGAAATCCCCATTGAAAGTAAATGACGAGATTTATGGATACAGATACCGAAATGACTAATGATTGGGTAGTGCGGAGACTCACCTCATGCACCTTGAGGAGAGCTATACCTATTGGAATCTATTCCGGTATAAAAAAGTGTTATGGAGCACTCATCAGAAAATCATCTATTGACTAATTTTACAGGAATAATCAGAATCATCCGTGATGACTGAATGAATGTTGGATAACAAGATTATTCACCCTTACTGACTACATGACCACGATTTATCACGAGGGAATCTTAGCCACCTCATGATTTTAGATGAGAGGAGTTAAGTCAAGAGATCATCCTTATGAACATAAATAAACGTGGAGTATTTTAAGAAGTGTATCACATAGATTGATGATGGACATCAGAGAATGGCATTAACGAAATGACTAGATGAGTATATAAAGTAATCACATTTGTATATTGATCACAGCTGACTGGTATGATACTAAAGAAATACATTTTTATGATTACTGATAGGATAGTCGAAGATCAACGTATGAGAGTAATTGGCACCTGAATATCATAAAATCGAACCAATGATCGTATGTGAGCAGGATAGCAACTGAATCACCTGAAATCGACGTCATAGGGATCAGAAAAAGCTGGAGTTTTGTTTTAGTAGAGGTGTATCAAATGCAAAAACTTATTATAGTAGAGCATATTTATTTATTATAGATTTATTTACAGGATAAAATAACGCAAAAATAAAAATCTCTCATTTTTTATTTTAAGTTAACACAATATCTATAGAATAATATTTAAATAGAAAAGTAGTCGCGATACTATATAATTGCGAGAGGATATTAAAGTAGTAGAAAGGTGAAAACACATCGAATCGAACAAGAATGCGAAGGCAATCAATAAATTATATATGATTTAAAATGCAATATGAAATAACAAGAAAATAATATGGTTACACAATGAATTAATAAGGATCAAAAAGTTCTATAGAATTGGTCACCAAGATAGATGATATATATATTAAAGTTGGCCTTTAAGATGCGAGCATTTTACGGGTATATATGTGAATAAAACAGCTTGGCTGGAAAAATATAGTAATTTTCTATGTTCGGGCTTATTAAATTGCCATCGTAGGACTGTGATCGAAATATGGTAGAATAACTAGTAGAAATATGGCACGAGTATAATGTTAATTTATATCATCTTGGTTCACAAATTACTTAGTCTCGCATCACTTATGGGAAAAGATATATGTAACGATAGTGGATGATATAATATTATTGAAATTTATAGGTCACACTCGACCGCAGCTACATGGTTCAAAGCTTATGATGAATATAAGTAAAATCGAGATATGACGCAAGGCTGTATTGGTGTTAACTTCTTCTAGGTGTACCTTTCTTGAAATTCTTCTATTTTCAAGCAGTACAGGTTGTCTCTCTGTTCTATACACAACATTAAACGCGGCTTTCAGGAGACACGTGAATTTTCGTACTGAAAAAGCGTTTTTAAAGTGTATGAGTATAACAGATATCTTGCGAAATATTGGCGACGAATAAGGGGGTTGCGGAAACAGATCGGCTACATAGCGGTATATGAAGCTGTGAGAGGTAGTAAAATGCAAGGTTAACTAGCGGCTGCAATATAACCAAGAGACTATGAGTGCATAATAGAAGAAACTCTTCACAAATGGACGGTCAAAGCTAATGAGACGCGCGCCTGAACCGAAGAGCCAAAGTCCAGCAACTCTCTTAGCGAAACGAAAGTATCATAGTAGGTGATCACAATGTTTCAACCTGTGGCCATGATAACTAAAAAATTCTGTGCAGGACACTTCTAGCTCTACCTCATATATGGAACTAGACGAGTGTAAGACAGAGGAGATATTAGAGTGGCAATCAAACATTGGTTGTTCGAATTGACACTCGACCTTGTCAGATTGATAATTGTGACTTATCTTGTAATAAATAAACAACTCGCCTCGTCGCAAAGGGATGCCGAGCAAGATAGAGCACATAATAACATAGAAATATGTAAAGAGGGGGACCATCTATTCGGAGACGATTCTCATCAAGCGATTGTAGTTTAGAAGGAAATTGTGGACATCGATATAATTACCCCAGAATAGCAGAGGTTGTTGGCAAATACTATAGAGTGCTCTCACACCCCCGACCGATTTTACGCAGAAGCAAAGTAAATAAAATTTAACACCTATATAAACAAACGGCAAATTTGCACCGAGACACTCAAAGCACTTTAAACGTATATGGGAGTAACTGAGTGGATATGATTGCGAAAAACAATAATTATATTTCTCTAGGTACACTCTCTATGTATAAAAGATTTCCCCCAAATTTTTTTGAATGACCTTTACCATGACACATCCTTGTGATGATTAGTATAAATTATTTCTTAAACTAAGATAGATTAATTTCTCCTTTCTATTGTAAAATTTTAGGGAGATGTACTGATATACCTCATTCAACCGAGAGCGTTAACGCATAGGATATTAAGAAATTGGTTAGATAAGATGATACTATGAAAGATGAAGAGGAGGAGAGAGAGAGATGCATGAATGAGAGAGTATGTATTGTATTGCCAAGTAGCAGATCAGATATAAATTAGAGTAGTTTACAAGAATGCATGAATGGAAGTATAGCTATGAGAACGAGCAGGAAGGAAAGACGAGATGAGGCAGTAGAGAGAGATTTGGGTATGGATGATTCGAGAAAGGTCCGTAGCATGTTTTAATTGACAGATAGAATTATTATTGGTATAGGTGGGAGTCAGAGTTGACTCTTTTATAGAAAGAGATTTGATTGTATTTATTTCATTAATTCTAAGAAGATATTTGTCATAACTACATAATGTTTAATCTAAAACTTATATGAAGGAAAAAAAGAATACAGTATCCGTCTCGATTTTGCATTTCTGCTTACGAAACGGATAATTGAAATGTTAGAGGTGTAGATATCGGTTATTATCCGAATTTTATGTTCTAATTAAAGGACAAGGATCCGAGTGACTTCTAGAGCTGCACATGCGAAATTATATGATAAAGGGATATAAGGTAGACATGAAATGTCTTGAGAGTGTATAAGGGTTGCCTCATCTTTCCCGTAACCGGCTGGTGAATATGTTAATAGGAGGAATATTACGATTGTATAGACAGTGGAAAGTAAAATATAGGATATTAAAGACGCAAAAAACAAATATGATTGGGCACGATAAAACCACTTGAGGAGGTGTCTACTAGCTCAAGGAGTTGATGCATAGTAAAAATCACTTCAATATATCTGGCACACACATATAGCCTATATATGTAGAGATCTAATTTACAACACAAATCAACAATTTGTAATTTCAATAGAAGAAACAAAAAGAGTGAGGCAATATATAGATGGATTGAAAGGTCACATGTTGTGCATATCACAACAACATATTTTATTCTAACTTTTATATATATATATGTTTAATCTTTGAAATATGCAAGAAGAACACACCATGCTCACTCAAAACAAGTCTGATCAGATAAATATTCACTGTACACACCACTAGTATCTATCATGCCCTAAATAGCGATCTATAATATTGTGAGGTAAGATCAAGATATAAACTGATTAGCTCTATCTAATAAGTACTTTTAGATAACGAGAAAGAGCGATATGCCACACTAATCCCGGCAAGATAAATAAAAAGCGACGAATATAAAAGATACAAAAAATCACCAAATAATTATAATGTCGGGTATTAAGTTTAAAACTGGAATCTCTTTTTCAACGCCTGTACTGATCTATTTACTACGGGGTTAAGACTGGTCTCAAGTGATACACGTGAAATTCATAGGATGGTAGAGTGAAGAATCAGAGGTGATTCCTTTCTTCGGAATAAATGGACTATTTTGGGATTCTAATTTTAGTTGATGGTAACAATTTCTCTTCGGAGGGTGTGGGGGGGGCGGCGGAGACAGGTGTCGATAGACCTAAAAGAAGTCTGGAACCGCTATTTTTGAGGAGCGAGATTCACTATATGAGAGAGATTATTTAATATATATGAAACTAAAGGTGTTGGACATTAAAATATCTATCTATCTATCTTATATATACTATCATAAACTTAGAAGAAATCCACTGTGTTCCGCTAGAGCCGCTTATGTCAAGCTTGCAATAAACTACTTACTATATAACATTTCTATATATTAGAGGATTACCTGCTTCTGAATTTTGATCTGAAAAGTCACATATCACTAACATATAGATTAAAGTTTTATATAATTGTATGTTTAGTTGTTATGGTATGTATTATTGTATTATTATGTTTGTATACGGGGTGTCAAACCATTGCTAGACGTTCCTCTCACCGAGGGCAGAGGGCGCGAGGAGAGAGGGGTATTAGCAGTTTGAGCTAGAAAAAAACATACCGGTCTCGAGAAAGTTCGGGTAATATACTAACCCATAGATCAGGCAATATATCTGCAGCTGAGAGAAGGGAGCCAGCGCAGGCCTTAGAGTAGAGAGGATCCGAGGGTGCAGGATGAAGATATGGAAGCAGGAAATAGAGGTGAAGATATAGGATGAGAATGAAGATGATGTACAGAAGTCCATGAGGAAGTAGAAATGATTAATTGAGGACAAGACAGACGGAGCGAACTAGTTGAGCTAAGATATATTATCGAACAAATACAAGAGAGAATCAATATTATGCAAGCACAGATACAGCACCTTCTTTGTGCTAACGAGGCGGACGTATAAAGGTTGCCGTGCGTATTCGGTGTAAGTTTTTGTAACGTCCTCACTCGATTGTATCTTTTTGAACCAATATACGAGTACCCACTATAGAGCACACAAGAGACGATAAATGTTCCATAATAACACATGCAGCGGCACCAGACATTAGAGAGATTAGATGGGTCAAGTGAATTGTTCGATCAAGTATCCGCGAGGGCACTCATCAGTTATACTCTAGCTCCTTTTTGGACCCTTTACTTCGCGTACAACTCGTTACGATCGTGGAAAAGCCCTCGGAGTGAAGAGCCAGCTCTCCGAGAATATAGAGAGAGGGCTCTTAGATCAGCTGACAATTAACAAGGTGACAGATGAGATGCACTCTTTTGTATTAGGCACGTTAGCACTGAGATAAGATTTAGCCCAGAAAAAACAGTTTCCTCAGGCCCAGTTTCTTTAACTCAGAGAGAGGTCTAACAGTGTTAGAAGGGCGCCGTGCCTTCCTACGTGCAACTCCATCTTAGGTGATGGTGATCAGTTCCATAGACATTATGGTGTATTGTTTATATGTTAGTTAGACAGTCACAAGGGATGTTTATAGTGTAGCGTTATCGCATCACAGCTCAGAGGCTAAATACGAAGACGGAGAGGGCGAACCGGTCGGGTAAAGAGATGTTTGGAACAAGTTGAAAGGTATCTTAAAGTATATACGAAGAAGTTAGGTAAGAAGTTGTATGGTTTATAAGAAATTACGATATTTTCACAATGTACAGGACTGTAACGCCACAACTCAAAATTAAGAGGATATAGAAAATTGAACTGAATCCACAGATAGCTTGAGCCAGAGGGTAGAAAGTGGAACGAAGGAAATAGCGGAGAATATGGATATACAAACGAGGAGAACAATTTCTCAAGTAAAAGAACATTGAAAAGGGATGAGAAGCATTTGGGAAATATGAATTTGGGAAAAAAGGGTAAATGATACAGGACTGTGAGTCATATTCGGGAGCATAGTAGCTGAACTCACAGAAAAGTTATGTTTCAGATTTGAGCGAGCATATTTAATGAAATAGGTTAATAAAAGCTTTCAGGATGCAATGAGAATAGATAGACCCATGAACACCATGGTCTAAATATATTAAATTACAAAACTCTGATCATCCTCTCTTTTCAACAAAACTACTTAAAAAGCAGATGTCATGACCCGAAAATAAATTTTAAAAGTCATATTTATTATTTATTATTTTGTTAATAATAAATGTTTCATTATATTAGATACTTAATAATATGTATATATAAAATTTACATTCTAAGAACGGAGAGTCATATTTTATATATTTCACAATAGAATATGGAGATACATTTAAATTAAAAAATATGAATGATTTAAGCTAGTATTGATGATCCTAGGGGTGGCTCAATTTTTAGAGAACTATGTTTCTAAATTAATAGATATAATATATATACGTCACTATCTATCGCATCTGTTTCTCGAATTACATAGAATATAGCAAGTATTTTGAAGAAAGAAATTATATTTTATCAAAAATAATAATAATGATAATAATAATAATAATAATAATATAATAATATATAATAATAATTATAATATAATTAATTAAAGTATTATGAAAAGTATAAAAAATGATAATTATAATTAATAAATAATAATAAAATAATAATATAATATATTATATTATTTAATAATAAAATAATAATTATTTAATCTAAAAATAAAATTATAATAATAAGTAAGTAATTTAATTACAATAATATATTAATATATTATATTAAATAATTATATTAAAAAATATTTATTACTAATTATAATTAATTAATTAAATATAATATAATAAATAAACATATAAATTAATAAATTAAAAAATATTTATAATATATGTTAATAATCATTAATATTTAATATAATCATAACTAATATTATAATATTACAAGTATTTAATGAAATACACACTGTTATAATCTACACTCTTTCCATTAGTCTAAAATTAATATATATAATAATCACAATAAAAATTCAATAAAAAAAATATATAAAATCACAATAACAAAATAAACATAAAAAAAATAAAGCATTAATTTATCAACTATATATATATAGTCTTAAATGGAATTCAATTTTCATAACTATGCATACATTTTATTTTTTTGTAATTTGTTAACATATATATAGAATATTTAGTTTTATAGTTCAATTATATAATGTTATGTAAAAGTATATTAGTGAGTCTCATCTATTTTGATTAAATGCATCACCTTAGAATTATAAATTAATAATATTGAAATAAAAAAAGAAAATCTTTTTAAGAGAGTTTTCGCATATTTCTTATTAGAAGATATATCTATATTCACAACCATAGCAATCGTGTTTTACTTTGATCTTTATATCTTTCTATTATATGTTGGCAACTATGTGAGAAAATATATATACTAGGATTCAAACGGTACAATTGAGAATCATATATGAAATGGAATCACACTAATTAATCAGAAGTAACAAGATTTTGACGCGTTCCACTACTAGGAGATGGCAAAGTGCACCGAGAGCGTCCTCCTCCGAGATATAACAATTTCTTATCGTTTTTTATCTTCTGTCTAGGTAGGGGAATACCAGTTTTAAGATCTCAGGAAAAAAACGGTTTGGGGGATTCCCCATGAACTAGTAATAAGTTATAGAGCATTATAAGGCGTAGGTGACGAAGTATTACCACAATAGTGAGATTGAGTATGACAAAGGTGAAATCATATCCACTAGCATTGAACAACCGGTTAAGATAAGCCTCACTTGTCACTTATGTAAAAAGGCTGACTTATATGATATGGTACCCTTAGTGAACTCTACTACTTAGTAGCCAAGTAGAATTCACAGACAGTATAATCTATGAATGTATAGTACAGAATGATCACCGTCTGGCCATGCATGAAGTTTAGTTCGTATAGTAGTGAGGTAACTATATAGGTGAGATAGATATATATAGGGGACATTAACTCTATATATTATGATGAGGAACACCTCTATCGACTCACTTTCACCAAATCACTATATTTGTCACTCATATAAGCATCATCTCTAAGATATAGATTAGCTATTAGGATCACTTGTATATATATCGATAGTATGGTATATAAGAGTAAGTTACGCGCATACGTATATATATAATAGCCTAAAATAAGTTTACAATATAGCAACATATTACAACTTATTGAGTGTAAATCTGAAAATCTAAGCTCTTCACTTAGATTACTCAAATAAAAAATTTATGAACAATCCTAAGAGAACGTAGTTAATTATATGACGTTAGTTTCTATGATAGTTTATGAAGATATCTTTGATATAAAACTTATTGTTTCTATAATGATGGTATTATTAAAAATGTCTAAAGAAGAATCGGTTGGGGTGGAGAGGTTGAGAAGTGAATAAGCGGGTGGTTTATGACGTAGAGGGAGGTATATATCTATGTAGTACTGTAAAGATAAAATGAGACTATTCGAAATTTGTCCTTTTATAATATTTGGATTTTAGTACATATTTGACCTTGGTAATAGTTGAGTATAACAGATTTTGACGAAATATCGATATTTTTTTTCGATAATATTTTTGGTACTATTGTATAAGGTATATACTTTGATACTATAGTATAAGATTATTTCTGGCACTATAGTACTATAGCACAAGATAAGTACTCTAGTACTATACCATAAGATTGGTACTTTCAATAATGTACACCTAAATTAGAATTGTGGAGGAAGCGATATCTATATCCACTATGTTAGCTAAAGCAGGTTCAGAACTAGGTGAAATAGAA
>JABUQX010097009.1:22500-42500 GCA_015478945.1 Trachelipus rathkii
ATCTGGATCATGACATGAGTGTTCGGTCGATAGTAGTCGGTCTCATTGTGGGGATAGTCTCTCTCTGTGAGAGAGTTTTTTCCTTAAACAATCGTAAGCACGGGAGAGAGAAGGTAATCAGCCAGATATTCACGAAATTCTTTACATTTGGTGAGCATTTTCCTAAATTGTGCTTAAATTGACATAATCGAACGCAAACTTTAGCATTTCTTACGTTTCGTAAGCAGAAATGCAAAATCGAAAACGGCTTTATTCTTTTTCTCATAATAAATTAAAACATTATTGTAAAATATTAAAAAATAAAATAAAATAAAATATCTTATGGGTAACTATTTCAAATATATTAATTTGAAATTTTAAAAATGCAGACTTTGACACAAACAAATTCATAGCATTGCTTTTCGATGTAAAGTATATCATATGCAATGTAAAGTATATTATATGAAGTAGTTTGATGAAAATAGCAGTTACTTCCTATTTTAGTTATTCATTAATATCAAATTCAGAAGTTTCGTTAAAGATTAAAATCTAATTTAAAAATTTATCATTAGCAATTTATATAAGGGTTTTAAGGAATAATATCATGTGAAACTATATTAATTTGCGAAATAACAATTCACCATTGGGTCTTTGATTGATAGAATTGTGGTTTTTTATATAATTTTTTTTTCTGAGTATGAACGTTTAGATGCACACTCCTCTACCTGTATAAATATCTCCTTTTCCACTCATTCTCTTATGGATCGTTTCAAATGGTCCCCCTTCTTTTATTTGTATGGCAGCGACCATTACCAGATAGCATTACACGAAGTGATACCGAACACAATGTTAGAACCTTACTTCCGCTGGCGTTATGATAGAGCGGAGTGGGCCTCTTTTTATCAGGCCACAGCTATCCCACTTTCTTCCTTCAATGAGCGGTTTGCGGTTTCCGACTTTGACGCGGCCTATAACTTCTTCCAGCAAGTTATCATCACAGCAGCTGAAACTTGCATTCTGCGGTCTTCCGCAAGTAGGCGTTCCGCAACCCCTTGGTGGTCCCAAAAGCGTACAATCAGAACGGATCAGCACAACCTCAGACATGTTTAATTTTAAGGCAGCTGCGGTGAGATCTCGTCGAATCAATCACCAAACGCGCAATCAATACTTTCGAACTTATACTTCGACTATCAACTTGGCAACTCGTCTTTTTTCAGTGTGGAAAGTTGTACAGAAAATATATCGCCACTCTAACAGCTCTCCACCCACAGTCCTACGTTATGGATTTGATATAGCCGACATGATCTTTTATCCAGCAGCTGTTTCAAATGCTTTACTAGCCACTAGAGCTCTTCCCACTATTCTAAAGCATTTCGATAAATAAGAATTAATTAAGTCTTTTCAACAGTGAAAAGGGAAGATTATACCTATAGCCGTTTCTTTACACTTACAGAGTATCAACTAAACTGACGAATATTAAAAACAGTGCCCTTGACCCATACATTATCTCGTACACAATGCTCCGTCACATTCACCCATCTGCATCAGCGTTCCTCCTAGATATGTATGACAAAATCTGTATCAAATCATCTTTCTTATCTCTTTGAACAACAGCTTTTGTAATCCCTATCCCCAAACCTGGGAAAGATCCGAAGTTGGATGACAACCAAATACCAATTTTGCTGACCTGTCAAACTTTCAAAATAATATTCTGGAGAGTCGATATTCTTTTTCAAACTTCTGGTTTGGCTTCCGCAAAAATCACTCGACCGCAGAACCCTTGTTAAGACTGGACCCCTAACTTTCGGGAAGCATTCTCAACTGGCGGAATGATTCTTGGTTTCCTTTTTGACCTCGAAAAAGCATATGACACAACTTGGAGAACTGGAGTACTCCTTAAGCTCCACATCCTCGGTTTTCGAGGACAGTTTCCTCTCTTTATACAATGCCTTTTGTTAGACAAATCCATCCAGGTCCGGTGTTCATCTGTTCTATCATGCCACTTTACTTTGGATGAAGGTGTTTCGCAGGGCAGGTCGTTAGTGTATTATTATTATCTCTCGGATTCAATGGCGTCGTTTCTACCATCCTAGCTACAGTCGCGTTTTCCTTATATATTAATGAGCTTGCACCTATTATTGCCAGTGCCAGGCAGTCATTTCTTGAACGTCAATTCCAGCTAGCCATTGAGAACATTTCAAAATTGGGTAACTTTCATGGCTTCTACTTCTCACCGCCAAAACCTCAGCAGTACTATCACGGAAAAAGGGGAGTAGAAGAACTTACAATCTTCCTCCCACGAACCTAACTTTACATGGTTTACCCATTTTTGTAACATCACAGTTCAGATTTGTAGGCCTCATTCTGGATGATCACCTGACACAGGCACCGCGCGTTAAACACTTGAAAACCATTTGTCATAGTTTGCTTGTCCGATTACTTGATCTCACTTCAAAATCTTGGGGCGCTAATCGCAAGTCCCTTTCACGTTTTCGCACTGCCCTAATCCGATCAAAGTTGGACTATGGCTGTGTAGTATATGGTTAGGCCTCCTCAAATCTACAACACATGTCATATCCCATCCAAAACGAAGCTATCCGCATCTCGATAGGAGCCTTCCAATCGTCCTCCAGGGTGAGCCTTAAAGTTGATGCCCTTGTGATACCCCTCTTTCTACGAAGCTAATACATCATATGCACAAGTTATCTTCGTTTTGAAACAATAATACCATTGGCTCTGACACCGATTCTGCTATAGATACCATAGAATTGTTCTTAATGGCAATTTACAAACAGTTTGTAATATCTTTAACTTCCTCAACATCCCTTTGCAAAAGGTACTGCCACTCTCTTACGATTTGCCTGGTACTAACCTTTCACCTCAAATCCAGTCCCTCCACTGCTTTGTTAAAGGCATCATTTTCATCTCGCTCTGCAATTCATGGGGAATTCACTCCAGTGTTTACTGACGGTTCTAAAATAGGGGAGGGCGTGGGAGTGTCTGCTATATTTCCCGACCACAACCTATCCCATACTCTCTCCGTCATGCTTCAATTTTTACTGCAGGATTAATGGCTATAATGACTGCCCTTTTTCGAATTTTATTCCTTAATCAAGACCACTTTTATTTTATTTATTCTGATTCGCCAGATGCCCTCCAACGCTTAAAGCCCCTACCTACTAAAAAAAAAAAATGGTATCCGCTGCAAAGGGGAAGAAACAATTTTTGGCTCGGGCTGAGCCCCATTTTCATTCCCCCCTAAAAATGAACATAAAATTCGGAATTTTCAGTCGATTTTGACCATATAAACACCAAACTGTAGCTTTTTTGCCCTCTAAAAAACGATTGTTTTCTGGTGTTTTCTGTGGCTGTAGTCATTCTTTCAGAATTTCCATTTTTTTAAATCCATGTTTTTGACATTTTTCGTATCAACTTTCAAAAATTTTTTCGAAATGACTTCAAACTTGAAATATGCATAGATGGGGTCCATTACCTACAATAGTTACATAGAACTTTTTCGATTTTTTTGAGTTTTGTGCTCAGCGTTGTCCAATTTCCAAACCCATTTTTTTTGGATTTCAAAAGTGAAAAATTGATTATATTTTTTCTAGAGCTCATAATTTCCGATCAAATATGAAAATGTTCATGGTGGCATACGTAGCGGAAGAGATACACATTCTTTACTTAGATAAATTTCTTTGTATATGCATATGTATTTATTTGTGTCCTGAACAAATTTCAAAAAAAAAATGTTTTTGAAAATTTAAAAATTCTTAAATTTTGAGTAATCAAAATAAATTATCAAAGATAATAAATAGGATGTCGCATCTTGCTCGATTTGTACATGTCCTATGAAAATTTTGATGTATGATGGTGAGTAGAAAAAAATATTATATAAATTTTCACTTTCAAATGATTAAAAACAAATGGGTTGGAATTGGCCAATCGCTTGATCACATCAAACTCCAAATAACGAAAGTTCTATGTAATTAGTTGTGTCGGTAATTGGACCATTCTATGATAATTTCGAGTTTGAAGTCATTTTCGATAAATATATTCTGGATATTTTGTATCATATAATGTCAAAACATTTTGGATTTTGATAAAATTGAAATATAACTCAAAAAATTACTACAGTCACAGAATATAACATCAATAAAATAAGCGTTTAGAGGGTCAAAAAGCTGACAGTTTGGTGTTTATAGGCTCAAACCATCTGGCAAAATTGAATTTTATGTCACATTTTTAAGGGGGAGGAAAATGAGGCTTAAGGTCCGGAGCCCAAAAATTGAACCCTATCTTAAAACAATTTCTCAGGCTTTTACACTCTCGCAAGAATCAAGTTACACTCTCTTGGACCCACTCTTACTTAGGGATGACTGGCAACGAAATCGCTAACAACTAAAGTTAGGCCAGAATGGCTCTCCTCTCATCACTCGCGTTTTCTCCTACAGCAGCGTTCGTACGGCTACCCCTACTACACCTTTTTTTTCACGAGGTGTCATATAACGGACAAGGTACGCTTTCGCCATCACACCTATTATTTTATTCTATTGTCTCATTTTCAAAAATAGGCGTTTCTCTGCGATCATTTAGAGACACCGCGAAATTTGCTGGGTTTTACGAATTTCTAGAATTACATCAGGTAGAGAGAATTCGTATTATTTTCTGGTAGAGCGTTTGGGGCTTCCGTCTCACCGGAACAAACACCCCGCCTTGCACAGACGGATGATCCTGCCGCAGGAGCCTTTTCGTCAATGCGCCACCACCCCACACTACGTCAAACGTGACCACAGCCCCCCACCACACTTGATACGGGAATCCTCCCTGCCTCTTATAAAATTAGTGCAATCGCGACATATCTACAATCTGTTTACCACCGACGAGGTCGTTTAGTGATTCGTCTTCAACCTGGACCCTCCAATATCGAAATTATACCGGCCACCACGCGTTAGTCCATTTAACATTTCGGCGTTAAGTTTGAAAAGGCTATCTCCTATGTCTTCTTTTCTTGAATCGTTCGACCTCGGTTCTTCCCACTAACTCTTCAATATCTTTTCTTGAACTCTAGGAACCTTAATAATATTCCTGTTATTTGGGCTATCTAAAGATTATTTTTATATTTGAATTATCCATAAAAAGCATCGATGACGCAGTTATAATTATTGAGCAAGTAAGTTGATACGCTGCATTGATTGAGATCTCGCCTTGTTTTGTGTGAGACTCAGTTTAGATTCTGAGTGCCGCGGTTTCTTATTTAAATCTGGAACAAGCTACTATTTCCTTTTGGTCGTTGAAGAGAGGGACACACACTATTTAGGATATAATGTTGGATTTATAATGGATTATTCGGTACAGTGAATACGCCAGGACACGTGTCGGGAGAGAATACTTTGTCGAACATTTTTGATCCAGGGAAGGTAGGCCGGTGAAATTAAATCTTTGGTGGTGTTAAGGGAACCTAAATCTTGAGTGGCGCTGGAGTATAGGCACGAGGGTAAGTTGTTACACCCTGTGTTAACGATGTAGCATAGTGGAACTATGCTTCGCTCCTGCTGAATAGATGTGTCATTTTTTCACACACGGCACCATCTAGGAAGGCTCGTAGGTATAGACGAATATGTAATTTGATTTTAACGCGATGAGGATGTATAGGCATTTCATGTTGTACTGACTGCTAAACGTACAAGGACGTCAACATGACACGACATTACCAACCGAGACGCTACTCTGCACCATGGTGAATGGGTTCTTTTAATTGGACACAGCGCTATTCGCGTAGATATGTTCATGTCCTGAGATTAACATCGGAATACAGTACAACTCACTGAGGTGATCAATCCGGGAGTGGGTGCTTAAGGAACATATTCCGGCCCGGCTGGAGACGAGCAATAATGGACTTGAGTCATGTACTAAAATGCCTGCAGGAGAGGAACATGAGTCTTGCCGTAGACGGCATAGTTAGAACAAGGTGCATAACCAGAACGGCTCGAATAGCGAGACGTTTTTTGTGGGCAGGGTAACTGCTTTGTACGCAGGGTTTTCCCAAGAGATGATCCCCCAGCACTTGACGAGGTAACCACATTAAAAGGTCCGTCTCGCCAGTCTCGTGAAACCCCTAAGGCCATTTTTCTGAATGAGCACGAGGTTCTCACTTCACAGGGATTTATTTATATTATGGGGAGGCCTATAAGGGAGGACTTTCTTTTTGACTTGCGTCAATTTTCTGTTCTATTTTTTTTTTTTCATTTATCCGCGTGATAGTTGATCGCCATCCCCAAGAATTCTCCCTTGATCTTTGTGGCACACGGAGAGTATGTATTGAAGAATTTTAAGTCTTTTAATTATTATATTATTATTTCTCATACTATCTTTTTTAACCTCTTTTTATTATTATATTTTCTCTACCTGGCCCTACATGACCCCAATAATTTTTATCATCACCCCCTTACTTAATAACTTATAAGGGTATACCATGGCTATGATGTATACCCCCATTTACCTATATATACCATATATACATCATACCATATAGGCCTATTTATATTATTACTTAATATAGATAATAACAAAAGGTGAACCGGCATTAATATTATATAAACACCATCACTTAGGTTTATTCAAGCAATTAGGATTTTTACCAAAATATGGATAATTTTTTATTAGCCTAATATATATTCACCTATTTATAAAATAATCACCTTCATTTCCCTATATAATACTATATATATATATATATATATTATATATATATTACAACCTAAGTGTTTATACTAAATAAGTCTATTATTATCTACCCACTTCATATCCTTTGCACCAAGATATATACAATGAGAGTAATCTCTTCATATATATTGGATCTTTTCCTTTTTACCGACGTCTCGTCACAACAGGCGTACTCCGTTCAAGTTAAATCTTTTTCGATACAATATATCATAATCAATAAGTAATCTTAATACTTAAATATTATATTTATTATACATTTATTTATTTTTTTATATCCCTTAAATCTTGCTATCCCTATAATAAGGTGAGCTTTATTTATTATATTATTTAATAGTATTTATTATATTATATTTAATTATATACCCTTCATTGTTTTTATTTAGCCTTCTCTTTACCCTATTTATATATTTTCATTAGAGAATTAGCGCATATTAAGTTCAGGCATAAGTTACCGTTAGGAAGAGTTTTTTAACATGTTTAGATAAGGGAGTTATTAAATAAACTAATAATGAGAAGGTTATTTTAGGTACTTTTTTTTTAAATATACTGTATTGAGAGAGTGTAAAGGCCATTGCACTCTTTTTCATGAAAAAAATAGTGTATATCCCTCTGACATCTTATATCATATAGAAATGTGTTTCGGTCAATATCCGAATAGCATCGGGCACAGTGGATGCCCGGATTATAATATCACAGATCACACATGTCCATAGGACAAAGATTTTCCACTCACTATTAATACTACATGACCTACTGCCTCACTCAAATTATAAATAATATTATTTTTGAAATGATTTATTGAAAATACATACTACCATAAAGTTATATATATTAATTTTACCTACTATATAAAGCTGTTGATAATAGAAGGGCTCTATTCCTTTTTAGCCCCTCATTACTCACCCTATATTTTATTTATATTCCGGAAAAGCTATACTTATCACCCCTAAAGCCTAATTTTATAAGGATACTATATATTATAAGCTACTACCCCTATATATAACATAAATTTTTAGATTATTATATACTCACGCTGAGGTTTTATATTTTTTTATTGGGTTTTTTTAATAAAACATCCCTTTTATTTTATTTTATAGAGAATTATTAATTAATACATGTAAATTTTGACAAGTTTAAAATATCAATTAAATCGAATAGATCATTAATAACCGAATTTTAAGTTAATTTATAGAACATTTAGTAAAGCACCTCAGTATTATTAATATAATATGGATAAATAACATTGGACGAAAATAATATTTTGCTTGAGATTATAGATTTGGTTTATTCCACTATTGTATTTAATAAGATAAACTGATTAACAGGCACAAAAGTAGGCCATAACACTAACCAGAGGATTCACATGTAGGCTGCAATTATGTATTATGTAATATTTATAGTACTTAACTAAACTTAAAGTTACTAAAAAAATTAATGGAAATATACATATTTCATTTTCCTAAAATTATAGGAGCATTTTAATATGACAAATTTATAAATTATTAATCATAATAATATTATCATAAACATAAAATAAGTACAATTTGATAAATTAATAGTTAATTAAAATCTTGTATATTTAAACTAAATTATAAATAATTTTAGTTAAGCTAGTATATATAATAATATATAATTATATAATTATTATATATAAAACAAATAATTAATTAACTCTATAAATATAAATAATTATACTTAAATTAAAATATATATAATATATAATAACAGCAACTACATGGAAAATTTTTGTGGGTGTGGATGTTTAGTAATTCAAGAAAGATTCTAACTGCTGCATATTATATTTATTTGGATTGGGCCCCTATTTTTTTATATTATTATATATTTTTTGTTAATTTTGAAACTATTATATTTTTTTATTAATGGGGTTGAAGGTAGTTATTATTTATCGATAACCAAATTTTGTTTTCCATTTGTCTACATACCAAATATGGTAATTTATTTTATATTTTAGGTATTTATTGAGTTTAATTATATATTGTTAAAAGTCTGGCGGTACAGTTTAATTTTTATTATTATTAGTTATTATTATTATTTTGGTTGGCATATTATTAATCTACTATTAACTCACTTTTATAGGCTACTTTATATTTCACCCATCAAAAACTTATGTTTATTTATTTTAATATTTATTTATTTTATTATTTTTTTTTTAATCATTAATTCCTATAGTATATTTAGGTATATAATACCTCAGCCTTAGGTTATATATTTATTTTTTTATTAGACCTTTATTATAATTTAAACATTTGTTATATATTACATAAATTATTATAAATATTTTATTTTTATGTCTATTGCATTTCCTCGCACAACCCCAGGCCAAGGCAATCGATGACACCCTAAAAAAACTATAACATCAGTCTAATTACTTTTAAGTAAGAGAGGGCATATCAGTGTACATTAATGCCCAGTAGAAATAAAGACCACTTTTATTTTTACCTTTATTTAACCGGATATATTCAAAAAAATAAAAAAAAAATACACGTCTTGTTTTAAAATTATTTTAATTTGTTTTTAAAGAGATGCATTGAAGGGCCCACATATAATTTCTCATGTATTTATGGAGAATCGAGATGAGCGGGTGCGGCCTTCCACTCCGACTGAACAATCAAAGTGCCAACACTTAGGGCCTGTCACGCACTTCTCTTTCCTTCTTTCTTAAACAAAAATGATATACCTCTTGGGGGGTCCGCGCCGAATATAACAAGAAACTGTTGATAGAGTCGGGGGGGGCTCTTCTTCTTTGTGTCTCCTATATATACCACGAATGGTTTGGATTTCCTGTTACGAGGGGGGTAACACTCGTGTCTCCCCCCTCCTTTTGTCTCTTTCCGTTTTCGGCTCGCAACTCCTCCTATTAAAGGATATAACGGGTTTTATTAAATTTATGAATAAAATAATTATTTTTTCTACCAAAGACGGACAAAAATACGGGTACTATCGGAATGGAACACAACTTTTGCTCCAAATCGAAAGAACACTAAACTCTGCGAAAGGTATTCAAATATGTACACATCAGCATCAGCGTGCACAATTATTCAGGTCTAATTTTATGTTTTACTAAGTTATATAAAGACGTGAGTTTATTAAAATATTTAAGAAATAATAATATATTTTTTTTTTTTAAGTTTCTTTCGATTGTAAATTTTTTTTACTACTGAAACTCAACAACATTGTTTTAATTATAATTTCCTGGTAGATTTGTTATTAATTTAATTAGATTTTTGTTATCTTAGTTTTACATCCTTGACACTAGAAGCTTCTCGGGATTGTCCTTGAGCAATAAAATATATATTGTTATGTTATTTATTTTATTTTATTTTTTTGGGGTATTATTATTATTTTATTACATTAATTTTTGGGGTGAGTGGGACTATACTCACTACTTATTTCTGGCAATCTATATAATATAAACGTATATTACCTAATACTAGAATGATTTGTAGAGTGGACTTTTAATACTGCCTTATAGGAATAATTTTTCCTTTTAATCCAATAAGTGCCAAATCGCCAATAACATCTAACAGTTTATGGCGTGCAGTTCGTTTGGATAATTATTTTATTTATTTTTTATGGGTTTCTCTTACGAATTAAGGTCATTATTTGGGGGTACGAGTACTACCCCACCCTGCCCCATAAAGTCCACTGTTTTATTATCTCACTAAATCAACTAGGTAGTAAAGGGGCCGGGGTACACTCCAGTTTTGGAAATACATTTTTTTTTAAGCTCCAGAAAAAACCAAAAAACACATTATTAATACATTTGGGGGGGGACTAAGAAAAAATAAAGAAATTTTTGTCTACACAAATGTTAGTGTCCTTAATTTTCGTGACAATCAATATATCCACTAGAAAGAACGGCTTAACACCTTTATATATTACATAGTTTAAAATAATATATATAATAATATTTGGAAACAGCGGAAAAATTAATTCGACGTCAATTAATTTTTTCATAATTTTTAATTTATTTTATATTCATATTCTGAAAAATATTTAATTTAAATTTCTGATAAAAAAATTATATCATATTACTCCCCATATTAGTTTGAGGAGTTCGAGCCGACGGGGTGAACAAAGAGAGTGGAGACGTAAGTCCCTCCCTCTTGTCTAGTCTACCGGGTTAGGATATTCACCGAGATGACTCACCGAATCCTCCATATACTTTTAAGCTTGTTTACCCTACATATTGGTTAAATTTCCATATATAATAGATAATTATATCAAACGTGTAAAGGAAGATAAATTATTTCATTTTATATTTAAAATATCTCAATAAGAACATAATGATTAGAATGGTGTATATACTTATGAAGCTTAGAAGTTTTTAAATATTTTAATCATATGAAACTATACGATTTATATTGGTCGGGTAAGTCGTTATTAATAATAGAAATTTTATAAAATAAAATAAATAAACATTTTATAGATTTTAATAATATAATTTAAGTAGCAGCGCAACTGTACAGTTATGAAGTATTAAATATATGGAATATTAAAATAAAATATATTATAAAGATAAAAATATTTAAATTTATATCTCCAAGAGCTCATGGGCTAAATAGGTTTTGTGGAGTATTTAACTTAAAAATTTTACTTATTAATATTTAACATTGTACATTCAAAGAATGATTTTAATAGTTTTTCAATAGTTTTTTTCAATCATCTTTATGCTTTTATATAGGTTTATATATCTGTGCTATCACTATGTATTGTATATCTTTTTTTAAATTTTAATTTATCTATATATTATTTTTTATATATTTTTTTTATTTACTTTAGTTATTATATATAATATTACTTTAATATTGAAATAAGATTAGAAGATTATAATTTAATATATATTTATCTTTTATTAATGTATAAATACTATATTATGGTAAGAAATACTAGATAAAGTTGAAATATGCAGTGATATAATAATTAATTATATATTTAAAATAATATAATAGTAATTTAATACGTGGAGTCTTACTCAGTCTACTACTCGGATGGAAAATTCGTATTTGGTTGGGCGGACCCGCATCCTAATGGAAATTCCCCTCCCGTCCTGCCCTAACCCGCCCTAAACTTGAAATCCCTTCCGTCGGCTTATGAGCTGCCTTAAATGGTGAGAAAAATAAAGTTTCCCTTCTAATCACCAAAAGATGAGTTTTTCGACGAAATAAATGCAAAATAAAATATATATAAAAAAAATAATTTGAGAAAATAACCACTGGCAAACCTTCTTATTGATTCTCCTTTTCCCACAGCTGAATAATTGCAGATATATAACATATATCCGAGTTTTTACTCTCTCTTGTTATCGGTGCTGATCGTTCTTCGTTTTATGTTTTACCCATTCGAGGTTGACCACTAGATGTCAGGGACTTTCACCTCTCAGAACCAATCATATTTTGTGGGATACCCTCACAGACATTACCTACTACTGACACATTTTTATTTTATAAATATTTATGGCTGGACATAACACAATAATTAATTACATAGTTTATTAGTAATGGGTTATATTATTTATTTTTATTATTTTTTTTTTTTTTTTTTACTTGAGTGAGAAGTTATTACTCGTATTAATATATTACTCAAGTGTGAGTAGTTTACATCCCATTTTTTATGATACATTTATATAAATTATTTTTTAAATGATAAATTTTTTATTGAGGAGGGGGTATTTTTTATTTATATATAATAATTAATATTATTTTATATATATTATTATATAATTATATTTATAGTTATATTATAATATATATATATTATTATTAAATATTCTTAAATTATATTAAAATTCTATATATTTAAAATTTTATTTTATACAAATGGCTTTATTGTTAAATTAAAATTTATTATATACTAAAATTTATATATCTTATTTTAACTCTTTCTCTTTATTTTCATATATTTTATATATTATCACAATATATATATATCTATATAATTATATAATATAAATTATTATAATATATTAAATATAATATATATATAATTTATAATTTATTATATTATATTAAATCTTATTATTTCATCTTATATTATGTAATTCTTTTTTGTATTTATTTTTAATATAACCAAAATTAATTATATATTTAATATTATTAATTATATTAAATATTTATATTTATAGATTATACTAAATATTAATAATTATATCTTTATAATAATTTATGTACTATATATATTTAAATATATATGAAATTGTAGTTATGAATTCAATACTTTTGTATCACTGTATTAATATTTTACTCGGTTATTTTATGAAAAAAAAATAAAATAACATTAATGTAATAATGTTTAAAAGTATCAATGAAATACTTAATAATACAATGAACATTTATCAGTAATAAATTATTAGTAAACATGAGAATTCGTCACATTATCAAAGCCATAATTGGTAAAAGTTAAGGTAACGAATGTACAATTTTGGCACATTATAAGGATGCTCTGACATGTTGTTTTTCACTATCATCGACTTATTATTTTTTATTTAATATATTTGTTATAGTATAATTCATTAGATACTAGCAATATAATTAAAGATCCGATATATGAGAAAAAGAATACGAAATATAAGAAAATATATAAAAACTTATAATAAGTTTGTATAATCGATATTCGATATATCAATATTTATTGCATGAATTTAAAAAAACTGTAATGATCTATAATAACTAATACGTGAAATGAACTGGTAAGGTAAGTAAAATAATTTTTGTGTGGTAAAAATATTCGTCTCATATTGTTTAATAAATAATATATTATACTAATTTATATAATAATATTATAATATATATTATATTTATTATTTTAATATAATATATTTAATATAAAATAATAATATTAATTATAATATATAATACAAGCTAAAAGTTATAGGAATTTAAAATGTAATTATCAATTAAATTTATAATTTTTATATTTATTTTAAATTCTTTACAAAGAAGACATCATGCAAAAATAGGACCACGCTAGGATTTTTAATTTTTAATATTTAAATAATTTTACGATTTAACTCTCAAGAATTTTACACCATACCTCCTCATATTACTAATAGGCAATAATTTAGCGTCCACTAATAGCTAATACATATTAATCATCATTATAATATAATAATATATTATATATATAATATATTTATTATATATTATATATAATTAAATTATATATATATTATAATTATATATAATATATTATTATTATAATTAATTATATTATATAATTTATTAATATTTATAATATAATTATTATAATATAAAATATTTGGATATTATATTATTATTAATAGTAATATTTTCTTACTAATAATATATTTAATAATAATCTACATTATAATTTATAATATAAATATAAATTATATTAGATTAATATATAATTTATTATAATATATATTAGTATATTTAATTAATTAATATTAAATATTAATTTATATTTTATATTTAATTAATTAATAATATATATAATATATATATTAAATATTTTTTTATATATATTAATATTATATATATAATATATTCTATATATATATTAAGATTCTGATAAACTGAGTAAACAAATACTAAATTATTCCATAACCCTGAACTTAGAGTGTGCAAGTAATTATTATATCATATATACCGCTACCTATTTTTTTAACCATTAATGGAATCCGACGATGCGCAATAACTCTAATAAACCTTTTAACCTATATGATTGTCGATCGATGTATAGTAAATTTTCAGACCTTAAACACTACAATGGATTCTACTTTTAGCGTAAATCATGATTAATTCTTAACCATTGTTTTCGGTGTAATAGTATTTTGCACTCACCCAGTAAAATATTCCACGAGAACCGAGATCTGCTTTCTGATTCACACCGTACGCTAATTGCCAAAGGTTAACGATTGCACTTTAATAAAAAAGTTAACGATATTATTAAAGAGTTTACATTATTTTTTTATGTTTTTAAATTTTTTTTGAGATCTCGTCTTCAGGTAATCAGCACTAAGAAAATTTTATTTTTTGTTAAATATTATTATATAATAATTAATAATAATGAATATAAACTATTTTATTAATACTCATTTATATCTGAATAACCATAAAACTCATAAAGAAACTATCTGTTTTGCATACAGATAAAAGATAAATGAATTATTTATGATACTCAACTTATAAGCTAGATAGATGAAATGCTTGGTAGTCCTGAAAATTAATATCATGTTTTCGGGGTATAAAATAACTTCTGGATCCTATTATTTTGATTTTTTTCTTTCACATATATTGAATCCTTCTTACGAGATAATATCTTTATGTCTCAAAACTATAATCATAACCTTTGTTAAACTTAGGAGGTGATCCTAATTATCCAAATAGCCTAAAGTACCTATTTTAACAGTACTGAACACGTTTGCTAACTCTATAAAATACACCCTTATTAAATAAACCTATAAATGGATCGAGATATGTCAAGAGAATGATCCTATTATACATATAACCTTATAGATTGGATCCATCTGCATATCTAAACATTTTATCTTATATCATACACTATTTATAATAGGTTATTTTCAAAATTACCGATTTTGGACCCAAAACCATCAGTAAGTATAACTACTCACGCATGATTATCCTCAAATAACTTAAAGATAGGTACTACAAATAGAACTCGATAACTTATGGAATCACGTTATAAGAAATTTATTTAGTAATATGGAAAAATGACAAAAAAAAAGATTTTAACTTTTTTTTATTTTAATTTTTTTTTATATCTTTCCATAATTACTATCGTAAACTTATATGGTAGATAAGAAAACTAAATATTACACTATAAAATGGTAATCAGCGAGTTATAAATATAAATAATGTATTTTTATAAGGGGGCATCAGAGCCTGAACGGTATGGTACATATTACGAGAGGGTGGAGAACACGTTTATTTCTTCAATATCTACCCGTAGGGTGAGAAAGGGGTCGAGAGAAGGAACCCCCGCTGAACAATATCACCCACAAATACCAAAGATGCAGGGGGTCACCGGGACCTCACTCCCCGAGGTAGGGGGAACATTAAGTCACTAATAATACACCAAACGTCGTCAACCAGTGAGAGCCGAGAGACGATACTGCCTTTGACATCTTTGCGTGTTACCCTGGGGTATTCTTGCAAGTTTATATAGTTTATTAAATATATAATATATATTTTTTTTTTTTTTTCAACCTTATCATAATTGTGGTACATAGCGACTGGATTGCCTCTAATTTGTATTTGGAGGTGTTAATACGCATATAGTAACGAACTACAGTAAGTTTTTTCGAGAGTACTAAAAAGAAATATTAAAAATATATCAATTATCCTTTTTTTTTGTCATTATATTCCATATACGACAATGGTATCATATCGCTGATTTTTCCATAATTTGTTGGTTCTTTTATATGTTTTTTCTTTTGTTCACCCAACCTATCTTAGTTTTTTCGAGATTTCATGCCGGGTAAAATTCATTTTAGTATATCATAGCCTAAAGGATTTTTTATCTATTATTCAGAAATATACTTTACAGAGTCCATTTAATACGCACTTCTCATCCTTGGTTATACATGGCCAAACGTAAACTGTATTGCCATTTAAAAAAAAATACTGATTTTTTTAAAATAATTTAACCTTTTATTTACTTATTATCTAATTATAATTTTTTTAATCCTGTTTAATTACCATTTGAAAAAGAATTTTCTTTCCCTTGATATAAAAATAACAACCTAGAATAGAAAAATAATTTAAGAAAAACAAAAAACCTATAAATAATCCTATTAATCAATAACACACACACACACATCACACACACATCACATCACACACAACACAAACACAAACTTATAAATACATAAAATATAATTATTTTTTATGATATATATTTAATATATATATAATATATATAATATTATAATTATATATATATTATACTTATTCTATTATTTTTATATTTATATTTTTTTATTATAATATTATATATATATTGTTTATATAATATATATTATTTATATTTTTTTTAATATATCTATTATATATATTATATATATATTAATATATTTAATCAACGCAAGTACATTAGTCCAGAAAATACTATAAAGGAGCCATATCACGATTGATTTATATCTTTAAATTGTAATAAGTAGGCGTGTTTGTGGTAAATGTGCGCTGCAGAATTCTCATATAAGAGACGTGTAATTCCATAAATGTATGTACGGTTGGGATGGAATCATGTGTCCATTGATTTAACATAATTTATTATGTATTAGTTTACATTATTGTATGACGGGCAAATATTCATGAGAAAACCAAAAAAACATTAACCATATTGATGCCAAGAAGAACAACATTAATACTGTGTCTAAAAATTACGAGAACTGTTATTACAGACATATTCAAATATTGCATATATGAAGGAATTTGGTAGATAGAGTGGCGATTTGAATCATTATTCAGGCGGCTCACTTAAGAGTAATTAATCAGCTTAAGGTAATATAATTCTGCACGTCTCACGTACTTTTAAAGAATAAGTTCTTTAGAGCAGGTTCTCTAGGAAGATGAATAGAGTTTATTTCTGATAGTCTGGCAAAGAGAATCACCGAGAGAGATTACTATCAAATAGTCTGGACGTGATAGATAATCTACCATTCTGCTAAAAGCCGTACTGGCCGGAGCCATCAATCTCCCGGAGGCTGACCCGTATCTGATGAATTGTTAAAGTCCTAATAATTGTAAGAGAGACGGAAAATAATACTTCATTGATCATCTGCTCACCTCGCCGGCAATTTTCTGGGTGCGGTCAAGAGGACATAGGTTTCCTGAACCTATCACACGGTGGGACACACGCACCATGTGGATGAAGAGACATTAAAGATACCAAAGATGCCCTTTGTAGCTTTTTGTTGTTTTAACTAAGCTGTTTATAAATTTTGGTGAAAAAAAAATGAGAGGAAAAACAAAAATAATAAGAAATTAAATTTAAAATAAGGAATATAATTTTTTATTGCAACAATGACAATTTGTCTCTTTCTTCGTGTTTACCCACCTCGTTTCTACTGAATCCATGAGAACTCCTCCTCCGAATTCAAAAGGGTCTGGAGCGAAACACGCACTTTCCCCTCTCTTTTTTTGTTTTTTGGCAGTCTTTTCTCAACAACTACACTTTTATACTTTATTTATCCCAGTCACTATTATGACCTCCATAACATGAAAATTATCTGTTATTATTTTATATATTTTAATACCTCTCTACGCCAATGGTTAATTGATTGATTCGATTAATTTGAGATCAAAATGAGATATATCAAAGTGCTACCACCCATGCGTTGAAAGAGTTAACAAAAAGATGACTTACAACGATGTTTCCAAGCAGGTGGTACGAGCACTGGCAAAAGTGTGTGACAGGAGAAGGAAGATACTTTTGAAGGTGGTGTTGTGTAAATAATGTATTATAATAATATGTTAAAAGTGATAAGTTCAAAGTTCCGGTAATTTTTTTTACTCACCTCGTATATATATATTATATATATATATATATATATATATATATATATATATATTATATATATATATATATATATATATTTAGATTTTCAATATATATATATATATATATATATATATATATATATATATATATATATATAGGTCCTTATTGATTATATGGATCCGTTATATTTGCATTTTTTTCATATATTGTTATTATACAATACAAACAATAAATTTTATTGTTGATAAACAGGATCAAATAATTTTAAGTACAAAAAAAAGGTAGTTATTTAATAAAATCGAACTTTTAAAAGCATCATACGTTTGTCAGTTACCGGGAGAAAGTGAAAATGTTATTTAGAAACACCCTAAAAGTAGAGAAAAAAAGGTATTCCTACGACAAGAGAAAAAAAGTTAAGGCAAGGTAGATTCATCTAGGTTAGGTATAGATTTACCGCACCGTCGATCCATACAGGTTAGGTATAGGTTTGCCGCAACGTCGATCCATATAGGTTAGGTTTAAGTTTAGGACCCTCCTAGTTCAGGTTTTGGATAAGGTTTATTAAGTATTCACAGAATCAATATATGAAAAAATCAAGAAGGACTTAATTTTACTCCGAAACATTATTTTTTCCCCTACCTTTAAATTCTTTCACGTTTTAACATTAAAAAGAATTTTTCTTTCTCATGCTAGATGCACGTTATTGCTATTATGTAATTTTTAATATTTTAAAATGTCGTATTCTTCTTATCATCATTTTAATTTATTATTAGTGTTATATACTAAATATATATATATATATATATATATATATATATAGCAAAGAAGAGCATATAGTATATATATATATATATATATATATTATATAAGTTATTATTATATATATATATATATATATATATATATATATATATATATATATATATATAAATATATATATATATATATACATATATACATATTAATTGTAATTATGCTATATATATATATATATATATATATATATATATATATATATTATTGCTGGTTATGTTATATATATATATATATATAAATACTACATATATTATATGTTGGTTACTGGCTATTACTACATGGTTACACAGCAGCAGCTAGCTATATGAAGAAGGCTGAGCATATATACATATATTATTATTATATATATATATATATACATATATTAGTTGGCTACCCGGCATGGCTGGCATATAGGCTGGCGCTATATGATGGTTATTGGTTATTGCCATGGGCTATGCTGGTTATTGTTGGTTATGCTGGTATTGCACAGCATATCTATAAAGCATATGATATCGATGTTGAGTAGACATATATTTGATATTATATGAGGTTAAAATTATTGGTTGTTTAGTTACCTTGAAGCATATTACATATATTACATATATATACATATACATATACAGATGATGAGTTGATAGCATACATCTAATATAAAAGGCTACAAATATATATTATTACACATAGCCTCTAATCCCGAGGTAATTCACGTTTGGCTCAGTGGGTTAAGGCGAGCGTTTGGCTCGCCTTAAGAACAGGATTCCCTCTCAGTATGGGTTCGAGTTCTCGTTCGGCCACGTGAACGGACACAAAAAATTTGTCGTTAGTAGGAGATTTTCTGCAATATTTACGTATTGCAGTTTACGGCATAGTGTATTACACTAATCTCAATACACACACTTCACTACAACCATAGCCAACACATACAACAGAACAGTCTATTCACAAACAAAATCACTCTTCTCATGCTTCTCGCATTGGAAAAGCCGCGT
>JABUQX010097009.1:55000-71723 GCA_015478945.1 Trachelipus rathkii
TTCTGTGCTTTTAAGTAAATTACAGGAAAAAAAAACCTTGTTTTTGACCTTTGTCCCTCTCTCGCTACCGGTTGGGCGGGTGGTAAGCCTGCCTCTTCACGGTAGGAAAAAATTTAGATACCCCAGTCACTGCTTGCTTGAGTCCGGCTTACCGGAGACGCACAACTACAAATATTCCTTTGCAAATCTATAATTTTTTAAAGATCCCTACTGAATCCATACGCAAAATCGAACATGAAGTACCTTAGCAGGGCAGAATGTTGCAGACCCATGCGATCTAGAACTGTCCAAATGTTTAAGCAGCGCCCGGTGCTTCTCCTGCTTAGTCGCCCAAAATTTATGATCTTTGGGTCCATTCAACTGAAAATAACCTATCCCTTAACATAAAACCAATATTCCTTCTCTCAAATCCGCATCAACAATACGTTGTTTCAATGCACTCAACTCAATCGCGGATTACATGGTTATTATGTGCATGAAGATGTTCCTCCAAGCTGTTCTACTTCTCACACTCCACTCCTCTTCATTTCTATCATTCATACTTACAAAAACGCTAAGCCACATATATCATTATTATTTCTTAATACCATAGATCGCTGCTCATCAATAATTTTCCAATTTCGTTACGACAATCACGCTTATTCGACAGACATAAATCCTCTTATACGCTCCTAGAAGATGTTACTCGATATGTGTACCTTCTTTGTTGTCAATATATGATGCTCGAAGCCAATTCCTATATCCACATTACAGTAAACCTACCTTCTCTGTCTAGAAAAACTTGATCATTTTTCCTCTTCCTGCTCTGTTTCTTCTCAGTGTAGATCATTACACTTAATTATGTATGTATATTAAATCATGTTTTTCCTCCTCCTAATATATCATTTACATCTCTCTTAAAAGCATTAACTTATTTGAACATTAGCAATACATCTCTTATACAGCCTCACGCTTAAGTACATTTCAAACCACGTACTCTTTTTTATACCTTATAACCTAGTAGTTTACAACACCTCTCAGTTCGATCCATCAATTTACTGACGTATACATCCAAATATTATTAGTACTTACTTTTATACTCATTAACGTAATAAGGCCACATCCATCTCCACTGTACCTTTATTGCATATATTACTACATAATCAATATAGTATCTTACCTTTTATTCAACCATTCACCATAATCAATTGTCCTAGTATCAACTCTTATGATTCACATTCAAATCCCGTATTATATATTTATACATAGTCGATAGCGTTCTTACTACCATACTTAGTAATTTAATCTATATTTATTGAACTCTGTTGCACGCAACTTGTCAACTTTTGCTCTCAAAGCATGCACTTTAAAATCTAACCATATTGATTCCTTATCGTTTACTTACCGGTTTCCATCTACAATGCGTAAGCGCAAAGTTACCTCTCGGAGCAAAGTAACTCATAAATACCATTGTTAACGAATTCTATGTATTAAGCAACCTCATTTTCCCGATATAACTTCCGCATTATCCTCTGGATAATCTCCATATGAAAGTTATTGAGTATTAAGGACGAGAGCAAATCTGAGCCTGCAACATCTCTCAACTTACACCGCAACCAACGAACACTAAAAATCAGTATCCATACTATTTTTCAACTTGTCCCGAAGATTACGCGGCAATTCGGACTAGAAATCTCAGAGCTACCATTGCAGAAACTCATTCGAGATGGATGGATGGTATCGGATGGACCTGTAATTGGGGAGATACTCTTGTGTTTAAAGAAGCATTACTCACACAGCATACCTCTCCTGTCACAGAAATCAAGCACCTTCCTACCCATTCTCACCTTCTCCCGCCATCAATCCGCATCTACTGCTATAAACACCACGTGCTGTTAGTAACCATCCCTGTGTTATGCATCATACCTATCCAACCATTCCAGGTCCCCCAAACTTATCCAAGATCTAGATCAGCTCTCGTACTCACCCCATACCAAAACACGTCATCTTCGTATGTAATCCCACCAAAAAGTTCGTATCAAGCTCGCGTCTCACACGGTTCCCTCAGATGGACCAACGTCAACAACCACACATAACTCTTGACACTTTTTTCAACACTTACATTTAACATGAATTCTCAGGATGCTCCTGTACTACTCAATTCCAACACCAGCATTTCTCCCTCATCGCGTAATGATTACACAAGGTCACTCCATTCAAACATTGCAACTCCTCTCTTCCCTTCTCTCATTCCTCCACACCAGGAACGCACAGCATTCTTATTCCAATGGTAAATTCTGAAACCCTTTTCCTTCATCTATTTTTTCTTAAGTACAGCGAATACAGTAAATTCAATTTGCCCTTTCAAATATTATCCATGCCACCTTCTCTCTTCCTCAGGCTCAACATTATTTTATTCCTCGTCTTTCTTGACAGGTTCCGAGTGCATACACCAATTGCAAGAACAATGATTGACAATCATCACAATTTCGCCCTGAAAGAGGAGTGTTGTACGTAAGGTCGACTCCTCGAGGCCTTGCAAGTTAGGCTGACTTTTCACTGGCATAGACTTCATCTTAAGATGGTGCAGTAGCTATCGCGGAAACAAAAAAAGGCTCAGACTACTTTATCTAAGAAACCAGCTACACAATAGATTGCTATCAACTGGACACGCTCGTTTATAGATCTGGTAGTCTCTCCTAACCGATCATATCGTTGTAACATTCTGAAATCATGCTTAGTTCGCAAGAGAGATGATAACTATTGCTACCCTCGACTTCAACCCATGTTATTGTACGTAGTATGGACAAAAGTGAGAAGTCCTCTCTGTTATACGTGCTATGAGGCGTGAAGATGAGGTACGATAGAATGTACAGATCTCAAGTATAAAAGATATATATTGATATGATACGTGTTACTCTATTGAAAGATTTGTGGGTATCACTTATGGTCAGAGTCATCATGATTAATTATTGATTTAGCGACTTCATTGAATAGAGGTATGAGTGATTCGGTGGGACTTGAAAGAGATATGAAGCGTAAGAGAGGTGGGCGAGAAGAGGTCATGAGTCCTAATAGTATAGCTTGAGAGGTTATCCTTCTCGATTGCGGAGATATGCAAAACACCTATGCGCGTTGGTACTTCATCACCTTCAAATTATCTTAATCAAATATGTATATTATACTTAATAATATAGTCTCTTTTGTGATGATTATAGAGTTTTTAACAATTATATAAGTTATTAAATATTTGATTAATCTTACAAAACAAGTTTCGAACACCGTTCCCTCCAATGCTATTTAGTATTATGGTTCTAGTATAATGGTACATTATTCATATATCAATTTAGGAATAAGAGTCTAAGTCAAATAGCCATATCCAATATGTTACCCTACATGGTATAGTATTCTTACAGTAATATAATTCCAGGGTTTGTTAAATAAGGTAAAGTTTATTTCCACCATACGACATGTGCTTACAGCATTCTTACCATATCATGATATAAAGAGAGTTAGTTCCTCGGTGGTTTTGGTGATTACAGAAGACTTAAAGTAGTTATTAAATAACTAGCTAGTACATTATAATATAAATACAGAACTTACTATAAAGGCTATGTACTACAATATAGCGATTAAGTCCTTAAACATTGTTGAACAATAATGAAAGCTAATTGCGTACAAGGCATTTATTAGTACAAGTTAACATATATTGTAATATACTATTTAATCTATAATATATGGTATATGCATAATCAAGTGAGTTAATTATTATAGGTTGTGTGTATATTAATTATTGCATCTAATAAGGTAATTGATCAAGTTATAACAGCGTTACACACCGAAACTTACAGTAATACTAAATACATTTATCAATATGTCGTATCGAGATAATACTATCTAAATTCTACCCTCGATATAAATAATATTGATATGCATGATACGGGTCACTTCCACTTATATATGTAAAATTAAGATATTGTTAATATTCTTCTATTTCATATCTACTATTTATGCATTACTTATTCAATGTAGGGTACTGTACGTATTTAAGGGCAAATCAATACGTATGTGATAGTGTTAGTATGAACTATCGCTATAAAGGAGATATATGATATATAATAAAAATAATTATATTATACCTATAATAATATGAATTTGAGTCTCATATGATTAGTAAATGTAATGTATATCTGTATATTCTACATTCGTAAGAACGCGAACCATAGTGTATTATATATAATAGGGTATTAGGGATTATCTTTTTTTAATCAGTTATTATGTTATTATAGTTATATTACTTCTTTACTTATATTATAAGGTATTACCTTTAGATTAATTTTTACACGCAGTTTTATCACTCAAGGATTAGGTAATAGATCTATCTCTCTCTAATTCATCTTTATACTTCTCTCTGCGTCTGTTTAATACTACATTTCATACTATCATACCTTACTTTACCCTTATACTTCTACATCTTCTTCTCTCTCTCTCATCTCTCTTACTCTCATCTCTCTCTACTATCATCTATGACTCCATTCTCATTCTAGCTCTACATACACATTTCATTCTTACTAAGTTATACATTAACAGAGCGAAATCAATATTAAATCTATATTCAAGCATATATTTCATTAATACAAATAAGTTATGAATATCTGGGTACTCAGCTCAGAAATTTGACTTCCATCATTTTTTGTCTTAATTATTTTTTTTTTTTTTTTACAGTACGAGAGATTAGCGTAATATAGTTCACTATTGTATAATATTTTGTTGAACGAAAATTCCAAACTCACAATATGACAAAAGACCCTTTCGACAGAGTGTGTCAATAACGTTCTAAATTAATACATACGAATATTTACTGTACTTTCTCTATTAAAGTAATTTCACTGTACATATGCATATACATTCTTTTTTTACACATACTATGTATTAATTTGTAGAAAACTTAAGGAACAGTATTAATTTCTCCGCATTCTTTTATAACCTTCTGAAAAAGAACTAATACAATCGAGATCCACTCATTTTTTGGCCAAAACATGGTGAGACACAGTTCAGTTGCGTAGCACAGTAATTTCATGGTTAATGCGAACGCTTGGCTCAGAACATTGCAAGAAACACATCGCCTTAATGGCAACGCAAATATTTTTCTCCCCTTTGTGACTAATTCAGACCTTTCTACTCTAACATTTCAGGAAGAATGAACTGTGAGGTATACCCTCCTCGACGGAATGTTGTTCTGTCAGCGAGAGGGTGGTAAGGTGCGGTTTATTTAATAGATTATCAGCAATTTCTCACAAGATCGATGCCTAGCTTCTGTCTCTCTCTCTCTCTGCTCTCTCTCTCTCTCCTCCTCTCTCTTATTATATATTATATATATATATAATATAATATATAGTTAATATATAGTAGATATATATTAAAATGTACTATGTAAATAATTGAAATTTTTTTGCTAAACAGTTAAAAAACTAAAGTCCTACAATGGAAGAAAATATTAACGATATGGTGTTGGTGGTAGGCTCTCATGGGAATCAAAAGTATGTATGGACGATAGTGAGGTGTGCTGTATAGGACTATAAATGGCTGAATCAAAAGTTGACTTGCTTTAACCATATATTTAATAGGCGGAGTGAGCAGGGTTGTGTTATGCCTCACTTGTTATTCCACATTTGCACTAATGGTGGTGTATGAACAGAATTCTAAAGGGGAATGGCCAGAAATGATGTCTAGACAGTCATGGTACGACACTGCGAGTACTTCGAAGTCGGAGGTGCCCTACCTAATTATATGCGGATGAGTTGTTTTGTGTGGGTGAAGTCTGAACGAGAGTTTGCAGAGGATTGGCTCGATCAACTTGGGTTGATCGGTCGATCTGTCACAGGAGGGGTTGAATAAATGAGATAAGAGTAAGGTTATGTTATCAGAGTGAGGATCCAGTCTTACAGTTGAAGTGTAGCGTAATGATTGTGAGACGCTGGAACACAGTTGTCTGAGTCTTAAGTATTTTAACGACGCGTATGTAGTTGCGATATAGTAATCCCTTTGGCGAAACGGTATGGATGCAGAGGTAGTAGGAAGTTATAAATGAGCAAGAAGTTTGCGCTGGGCAATTAAACTAATTTTGCAATGGTAAGGACTAAGTCTCTTGAGTGTCGCTAGGGTGCTATACAGCTGAGGTTATGTGTTAACCTGTGTTATGTTATTGTAGAGAGACTATGCTGGAAAGAACTATAGATCTAAGTCAATGGGTTTCAGGACAATCTAGGGCATGCTATGTGTAGAGACAGCAATGATAAAACATGAGAATCGATACGCAAGGATTATAGAGGCTTCTGGTGTCAAAGAAGGGATGTAAAGTGAGAAAATAAATGAATATTGCAGATGTTGGAGGATGTTTTGTTCAGTGTGGAACTAGGCATGATGTGAGTCTCGGTTCGGGTTTACCGCGAGCAAGTGTATAGTGCGCAGCATTTGTTGGGAGTCCGACCCACCTGACGAGAGATCCGAAAATAGAAGTGAAATGACGTCATGTGAACGTAATGTCTGAATGCGAAGCAGAAATGTGCATTTGGCAGAGGCGAGAAAGAATGGCTGCATAATAGGCGCTGAGCGGGTTTGTAATGCGTGGACGGTAATTGTCCTGGCCCACCTTGGCCAAGTATGAACCCACATCGTACCGACTTACCATAGTGAGGGCTACCATGCCGACAGTACCCATGAACGCCTCACTAGGGATGGATTCCTGTCTCGTGACGAAGGTTTCTCATCTTCCTATGTATACGCGACGCGGAAGCCTGACGCCTTCTTTTCGACTTTTGTCACTATTCTTTACTGCTTTTCTTTTCCGATCATGTTACGCACCTAGGGTTGGGAAATAAACCGTTTTTTTCAAATCGCGTGTTTTTTTCACGAAAAAACATGTTTTTTTTCATGTTTTTTCGTTTTTTCAGCTGTTTATCGTTTTTTCGTGTTTAAAATCTACTTTTTAAACATACAAAAGAGAGGGCTAATACTATCAATTACACTGAGTTATTTCATTTTCAGAAATATAAGGATACTTGGAATTAAACAAATATTTTCAGTTATGCATGTATAAATATTAGCAGAACTACCTTCTCTTTATATTTTCATCAATTGTTTTTTTTTCAATTTACAGTAGGTTTGTAGCCTGCAGACTGCTGTTTGTAGGCTTCTTCTTACTAATTTAACTATGTATTTAACAATTTTGTATCATATAATATATATGTATAAAGCCTTACTTTTAAATATTATTGCTACGGTATATTATATTTCTATGTATAGAATGAGCTGGAATGACAAAACCACAGACGCTGACTATAACGGGGACTGCAAATGAAATAATTAAAATATTGAGAATTAACTGTCATCATACCAAGATTGTAAATTTAGGAGGATGAGGTGAATGACTTAAAATTAAATCATAGTTTGGCGCTTTGGCAGAATCATCTTAACTTTTTTGATTCACTAGATCACTAGTCCTCACCTCACGGCAGACCCCAGTCACTACTGGAATACTGTACTACTGGTTGCTTTCACTTACTGTCAAGATTCTACATTACCTACTCAGTGGCAGTCATCAGCGACTGTGTATCAGCACCTACATTGTAAATTTGATAGATTACTGAGAAAAAAAAAAAAAAAGATTGAAAGATAAAAAGTCTCCATAACTCATGTCTTAGACGTATCGTCCCGTGAGAATTGACACGTATCAGTCCCACGTAGCCAAGGGCTTAGTAACAGACTGCTTAAAGTCCTGTAAGCTGCTAGCTATATCATCTTCCCAGTTGGCAATTTACAGAATTTCATATGTTCTAGATATTATGCAGCAATAAATACTAGTGTCTGCGAACCGTCATACACAACATAAAGGTTATATTCATGCGAGGGCCTTCTGCAACGGTTTTTATTTCGTCTTAAAAAGTACATCCCGACTTTTTGAGCATTGCATTTCTAAATTCTGATTAAATAATTATGATAAAAATGTTTACTGAAAGCTGAAACAGATGTAAGAAAACATTAAATGAAGCCACAAACAATATATTTTGATGAATCTCAAAATTCAGAATATAAAATTAAAAATTGGAAAAAACCATAAAATTTTGAACACAAACTCAAAGTGGCTATCCACCTTGTAGAAAGTGGAACCAAAAAACATGTCCAAATTAGAGACATATTTGCTAGAAAATATTATATATAATTCTTCAATACATGTAAATCCACAGACTTTATTGAAAAAAAAACCGAAAACAATCCAATTTTTACTTTTTTTCAGGCTGTGTTTTATTCATGAAAAAACCGTTTTCGGAAAAAACGAGCTCGTTTTTCTCCTTGCCACAACCCTAATGCACCTTTACCCCGCCCAGTCGTTGGAAAACATAGTTTGTATAAAGAAAGAAAATTTAGAATGACAGACAAGATTATCGTACTTATCTTTTTGATACTACTTTCCTTATTTTTGTATGTTCTACTGCTTTTTAGTATACTATTTATTGCATAACGTTAGTATCTATACTGTAGAATACGGTTTTTTGGCTCCCGTATTTTTTAGCTATTTTTTGATCTCATATATTAATATTTATGGCTACACTATCTTTGTAAGTGGTGATTATGTGTATTATATATACTATATATAGGTGATAGGTATTATTATAATTGTATTTATAATTACCATATCTATATTTTGGGTAATTAGACATAAATTACTAGAGATGAATAATAATAATAATGTTATAATAATAATCAATTAATTGAGATAATATATAATTGAATTGTGAAAGGATGTTTTAATAGAAGAATAATTAATATATAGATTAATATAATTATTGGTAAGAATCTCTCTTGGCTTATTATATATCAGCATTTATCTATATGTGTTAGTAGTTTGAGCTTGTTCGCGCCTCCTTTGACTCATGTATTCTTTCAACAAAGAAATGTTCATTTCAGTATATTCTTGAATAAACTTTAACAATTCGAGAATTAAGGTATTAGTACCAAGCTTCGCCTCGGTTACCACTTCGTAGACGAGTTTTGTCAAGGACATAAAGTGTTGTTATTTGTCAATATCCCTTGTAATCAATCTTGAAGGAAAATATAAGTGTCCGGTTGAAAAGCTATTAACACAATATAAATACATAAAATTTACTAAATTTAACCAACTTTAGAGAAAATTACTACTATCTGACTTTTGTCATAGTCAGTAAAAGAATGTTAAAAAAATTAGACATTTCGTATTTTTATTTTAATGTTTATCAGCTCAGGGTTTATGTTTCCCTTAAGAAGCAACACATTCCCCCTCTTAGCGCCAATTTCCATAGAAAAATCATTTTTCCTTGTATTGTATGTTTCTGTTATGCTGACTCGCCTGTTATCGGCGTATTATGTTGGTTTGTTCTTCATAAACATGCCTAATCAAGTCATATTATCCATGCTTATGAGCGCAGCCTAGCGACTTAGTCTGCAACCATCTAAATGATTGAGCCGTATATTCAGTTGTACTACACGACTAATCATAACGGCGTTACATCACTCTTCAGCTGAGACCATTTGCAATTTTTTTCTATATTTTATATTTTTTCCTCCTCACCATCCGAATTCAGCCGTTATCTGACGAGAAACAATAATCACGGATCAGTTGTCCCATGGCTCCATAGTTACCTTCATTCTTCTTATATAGCTTTTTCCGCCTTTGCTTAATATAGCTCTTGTTATTATTTAGATTTTTTAATTTTAATTTTTTATTCATCTTTCTCTTCCTCTTTTTATCGCTGATATTCAGTTTGCGTATTATTACTTAATCTATCGTATCTTATACGTATTCGGTCTTGATTTGGTACGTTGGTAAATAACATTATGTAATGATTCTTAATAGTTTCTCTATGTATATATTGGGAGCTTTATTGTTTATTTAATTCTGCGTTATTCTTTTAATTTTCATATCTAATACACGGTCCAGATCAGTACGAATTCATCTTCAAGTCTCTTTGATCCTTAAAGATCCTAGTATAGGTTGTCTTTATATAGAGTGAAAAGTGACAATCTCACGAGTATTTTCTATTATCTGATAAGATTAACGTAGACACTTCTATCAATTTTTTCAAATCTCTCTTTAATTTTATATAACATCTATAGAAAATATAAGGTGATTCCACTTTTGCTCTTTCAACAAGTAATTTTAAACACTAAGATCTTTACTAGTTTTGATTCGAAACTCTTGGAGAAATATTCTGATCGTTAACCATAAATCGATCTTCCAGCGAGCTTTGAAAAGCATCCAGAGATTCTTAACCACTTTATTAACCAATATAAAGAATCTATTTAAAGTAATCAACATAATACATAAATGAAATTAACATAATAGATTGATGATATTATATTTGATTTATAATAAAATATTATAGTGTTATATTATACATGATATGTAAATTTATTATCTTAATTATATAATAACTAATTTAAAATATAATAATTAAATTAAATATAGATAAATATATATATTATTGTTAATTATATAATTAAAATACTGTTATACTAATATATACAATTTATTTCTCAGAAATAATCTTAAGATTTTATAATAAATAATATAATTCATATAAAGACCAATAGATCAATATATAATAATAATATAATAGATAATATATACATAATAAATAATTATTAATAAACATCTTTTTGAATCATTAATTACCATTAATAATTAATAATAATAAATAATGATAATAACCTAAATTTCAAATATATAATAAATAACTAATAATATATACTAATATATAAAGCAAATCTAAAAATATTACTACATAATAATTAATAATATAATATATAACATAATTATAATCCCATCTAATCTAAATATTCAATAAACTAATACCACTATAATTCCTACATTAATAATATTTAAAATATATATATAATAATTATATTAAACGAGTTATTTAGTTCTTAAACTAGTTTACCTAATGCAGTGTGGTTATGTTTGCCTTTACTATACTCAGCCCGCACTAAAATATAACCTGGACAGCAATTCAGAAATGGATAATAAAAGATTCTAAGATGTGTATTATAAATAATAACTAAATTAATTATAATGATAATATAAATATAATTAATATATACATTCATAATAATTATATAATAATTAATATAATTAACTTAATTATATTATTAATACATAATTAATTAATATAATAATAATATATATAATAAACGTCACTTTACTCATCCGCCCCTGGAACGCGCGCTTCGGATTCGCCGCCACATCATCAACATTAAAATTCCGAATGTAACCATCGACAATCGAAAAGTTATCTAAATTGCTAAGACAAAAAGCCACGTCTAATATACAGAATATGCAAACCTGATATTATGAAGTCAAATGTAAATATAAATTAGGAAGGCATGCCCTTGCAGAAAGCGAGCTCATGCTCGGAATGGGTTGCAAGGTTATTGGCTCACTTGCGCTCGACGTTTATATTGGCGTTAAAAATTGTCTATAAATGTAGATCGATGAGATACTGATAGCATACTATATGAGCCTCTATAGCATACTATCGGAGGTTATATATAGTTATATTAGAACTCAGAACTATATAGTTAATATCTAGAGATATGTGACATCTTAGAAAGTAATAGGGTCAGTCAGCCGATAAGTACGTTTAATAGATAGATATATAATGAAGTAGTAATATATACTGATTATTTTTATGTGAGGCCTTAATTTACGCCTCGTAGAATTTAATGCATTCGTTCTTCGTCTAATCCAACATCACACAAATATAATCAGACAGTAATACTGATCGATGCAATTTCCAAAGTTTGGGTTTCAGCACCCTTAAAAGGAGCTCATCTCTCCTCTCTCTGCTTTCTCTCGATCTCTTCTCTCATTGTTGACGAATATGATATGAGTAAGTTACTATAATATTCATTACCTTTAATTTACATTGTATTGATTAATTATTTTAAATTATTTTTATATTATTATATATATTATTATAATATAAAATAACAATTCATAATAAACGTAATAATATAGTAATTATATATATAAATAATAATTAATTCTAGAAATATATATATATATAATATATAGTATAGAGATAGTATAGTAATATATACATAGTATATATACTTATATTTACAATATCTATATATATATTAGATAATACTCTCTATATATATATGATAGTTTTATTACCTCTGGGTAGAAAATAATAGATAATAGAAATATATTTATTTAGTATCACTCGCGTACACGGGTTATACCAATATAGCACTGTTAAAACAATAATCGTTTCCAAGAGACACGCATATAAGGTGAAAAAAGTGGACGAAAGCTTTCGCTCTGCTTAGAAGCCTCGATCTGTTCGTCTAGTGTGATTTTCACCAGTTTGGAAAGGGGAGAATCAACAAGACGATCCTCAGTTTTCTAATCTCACAAGTCGCTTTCTAAAAAAGCGAGCACAGTTCACCTCGCTAATTGTAACTCTCCAATATGTTTCTTAGCACTACACCCACTAACCTTCCGCTCGTCCACACTCCTTCTCTTCTCACTGTTGTTGCTTCACAACCTATAGTAACTCGCTAATGAAGAAATATTAAATTAAAACCTCGGCCTACTCAGCACAAAGCTACTTATACCAAATATTACGTTCATATACTATCTATATAACTACTATATACCTTTTATATATTAGCTATATATACTAGTATTAATATTCGTCATATTATTAACACTACAAATTTCTCACCTAGATAATAAATATACCTGTCAAAAATAAATAGTTTATTGCAAATCCTCCTCTGTTCTTAATACTATTAGTATCATTATAGTTATAATATATCATTAATTTATACTATGTATATATATATTACAGAGCTTATATTAAATATATATATTTTATACTCATTAACTTTATTAATATAGTCATATACAGATAGTCATATAGTAGATCTAGAATCTTAGTAAATCATTTTAAAACGAGATTAGATTATGTATAATATATTATATAATATTATAATTATATTATATATATATATATATTTATATATATTTATATATATATAATACTATAATATATATATATAATATAGATAAATATATATCTAATATATATATAACTAATATATATATAAATAAATATAATATATAAATATGTATAATATAATACCAATATAAGAATAATAATAAAATGATAATAATAAAAAAATACTATTAAATTAAACAATTAAAGAAATAAAATAAAAAGAAATACGAGCGAGATTGCAAGTAACAAATTACTCGGTACAGCGCTGAATAGTTTGTACACGCACAGCTCGCCTACATTTTGAAATGTTATTATAATATAATAATATAATAATAATAATAAGTAACAATAATAGATAATAGATAATATAATAATAGAGAAAAAATATAATATAATACAATAGATAATAATAATAATAACATAAATAATAATTATATATATAATAATAATAATAAATGTATAGACTTTATTGAAAGCTTATTACATTCGGTCTGCACGAAATGCCGCAACCAAAGAAGAGGCCAAAGCCAGAGAGAAGGAAAGGATGATTACTGAGTAGAACGCTCCTTATAAAGAGCCATTACCGTAAATCGAAGATAAAAATTAGAAGATTTAAGATGGTTCCCTCTTCCGACTTAAGATAAGATTTCGAATAATTGGAATACAAAACATAGAATCTTAATTTAAGGTTCAATGGAGGTCAGATGTTTTCGGCATAATATATTTATATATATATATCTTTATCATCAGTATTATGTTAATAATAATCTAAATTTTATTAATATATATAGAAATACTCTATACATTCGTATACTAGATATTCCTTTGACTAATCGTAATTTATACATATAAGATATTAGTATATAATATATTATACAATCTGGGAATACTTAAGAAGCGTATTTCAGTACTTAGTACTTAAACAGTACTTAAGACTTTTCGAACGCCCAGTAATTACAGTATTGCGTACTTAAGTACATATCAAGCACTAAGTACATACTAAAATACATAAGGTACGCACAGGTCTGATCTGTAAGAAATTGTGTAAATTTTATGGTTACCATTTTACGTGTTGTAATTGTACGGACAATGTGTCATGCTGACGAATATCATAACATATTATATATTCAGTATATACCTATATCTATATTATATATATATATGAATAGTATTATATTTATATTATTTTGATTATGGTGTATTATATGTATATATATAATAGATGATATAGTATATATATATATATATACAAATTATGTGTTATAATTCAACATTTATATTAATATTACGGGCACTTGTGTTACTCTGTTTTTTTTATCTGATTGTTATATTTTCTGTCTAAATATGACTAGCGCATATCTTATTAGTATCAATTCTTTACTTCGTCTATGTTTTGTGTTGTGTGTGGTGGGGGTCGGTGTGGTGGTTCGTCACCAAGTATGTAATGATGACGTATTTCATGTGGTAGGGCAGTTCAAAAATTCGTCTAAGCACCGTGTGACGAACCAACGGTCAGACTTATCGTTAAGGCCTACAAAAAGCACTTGATGCGCTCGGCTTGATAACCCGAAAATTATTGATTACTTTTTAAATAAAATATGAAATGAAAGTTAGTGTAATAATAATTCCTGTTACCTCAACAACTGATAAACTCTCATCATGTGGTTATAATACATCGAGATTGATGAGTACTGGATAGACCAGGTAGTAACATATCTACGTAGACAGCCAACTCGATAGCATTAAGTTAACAGAATTTGTTTCGTTCTGCCCGAGCAAGACCAGGAGTGATCTTTTGGTTTAAAGTCTCCCTGCATAAGAGAAAGAGGAAAGAGTCTCTCAATAGCCCAGATGAGGAATCGTTGTTTGCACGCATTAAACAAATTCTCTTATCAATGGGTGCCATGTTGAGCTCTTCAAGTTTCATCTGTAATCTTTCAGATAATTCTAAATGTAGCGATTGGTTGTCTACTGAACTGCAAAGTAAGGGTCCTGCTGAAATAGCAATATTTTTGTCCATAATTCGACAAATAGTCCTCTTCTCGACTGCTAGACAGTTTCGCGATCTTAAGAGTCAATGGAAGGTTGACAAACTTGGTGATGCAGCGCGTAGGTAGCCTATCTCTTCACGGGTTCTCTTTGTTCTTCAGGTTCCATCTATCTATTCGATTGTGACGCACTCACCGTCAATTTGAAATCATCACATCGTGCCCTACTTGTTCATTTTACAAATTGAGGAAAGTTTTCAAATCTTTCTTAAACTTGAAAGCGATCATGATAGGGACACAATACTTTACGCCTTCGCATTAGATTTGCCAGTTGTTCTACGACGAAGTAGAATTTGAAGTAAATCACCATTAAGATTAAATACCAATCTTGAATCTTAAAGACCATGCAATGCGACTTTGAAAGCGGGTGCCAATACATCACATTTCAGCATATAAACTTCTATTATTGATTTGCAAGGGCTGATATTTCTAGTTCAGTCTTATTTGTGAGTTTAACCCGCGTGTGTGTTCATTAGCACTACCAACGAGTCATACAATGAGTTAAAATTTAGTAGAACAATGCAAACGAAGCTGGTAGTCAAGGACCTTGTTGATTACTTCGGCAGATTTTTGGTCGACCACTTTTATTCCAAAGAGCAGTACACTTTTCAATTGTGTGTGGATTTAGGGAGCAAATGAACGAAAATTGTTAGAGCTCTGTTGCCATCAGTTGTTGCACTAAACTTAGAGTCGTGAGGGCGGCTATTTATATGTTTAAGAGGTCTTATAACTGTATAGTCCTGATTAAGATCCTCAGAATCTCGCTGATTGTATTTGGACATTCATCTCTGATCTTCTTCTTCGGAATCGTCATAGCTCATGTGGGTCCAGTCCTCTCTAACCCTTAAGTCTTAAATCGCGCTGAGAGCCTTCAAATTTGTGCCATTGGAGATCTTTCGTTTTGTCATTAGCAAGTACATTACTAAATTTCCTACAGGCCTCATATGCAGCGATGAAACTATGAGGGGGGGGTAGCCAAATAGAGTTAATTTATCACAAACAAAAGTGAAAACCAAAATTAAATTATAAAATTAGTTCTCATAAAAATAATAATGTACTTAAAAATTTACTTAAGTTTTAAAACACCATGATAATTAGATAGTACGTACATTTACAAATTTGGAATTACCGAAAAATTTTATAAACCTAATTTAACCTATATAATTAGCCTTTTAAAAAGTTACTTTTTTAAAAACAAATTTTATTTCTCTACCTCTATACTTTAAGTACGTTATTCAAAGTACTTAATGACCCAGCCATGGTATAGTACAGTGGGTTTAATACTTTTTGACCTATCAGATCGGTACCAACAAACTTAAAAAATCAGCCGTGATCCTCGACACGCCACACGAAGAATTTTAGAGTGTTACATTCTTAGTAGCCAAACACGATCCGATAGGTCGGAGATGTAAATATTTAACAGGTCACTCACTACATATCAAAACTACTTACGCAGCAATACGACTTTTTACTACAGAAATAGAAAAAACAAAAGCGAGTAAGGCGAAAAAAACGCATTATTGTCGCACGATGTACGACGCCGCATCCATTGGTGATCCTGCTTCGTTATTCTGAAAGTGTCCTGTTGCTATCTTATTGCTTAAAGCAAGCCAAACATTTAAGTGTGCTGTAATGCCGAGTCACTCTCACATT
>JABUQX010097010.1:15000-36613 GCA_015478945.1 Trachelipus rathkii
ATTATTATTTATATATTATTATTAAGAACCCAAATTATATTTTAACTTATTATATAATTATTATAATTATTATATAATTAAATAATATAATAAATATTATTATATATTATTTATAGTGCGAATATTATTTGTATGTATTACCCAAAGGGTTAATTTATATAAAGTAACCGGGGTATTTTATAATGCTGAAAAAAAGAATAAACAGAAGCTCATTCAAAATTTTTAATAAAAGAGACAAAAACAGGACGGAGGAATCTAGTGCTATCTATAAGAAAGCCTACAGAACTTACATTATACTTTAGTACCCTAAAGCTTACTAACATACTAGGTAATAATTCTTGATATAAGAACTCATTAGATATTAATGGAAAACTGAGAGACTACACAACTGTCCGGATATGCAAAACACTAGCATAAATATGTTAAATTACACAACCACCAGGTATAGTCAACTGTCAAATCTCGTTCTTATCGTGCCACGTGAAGTTTCTCGGTAGAGTAAGAGAGAGAGATAGGATATAAGGAGATGGACACGATTAAAAGAAGAAAGCGGAACAGAGGATGAGTAGAGTATAGAACTGTCTAAAAAAAACACCAGCATGAATTGTCAAGTCAACACAATGATCACAAAAATTTCACATTATCCAAAATTCAAATCTCAAACTCCCAAAAAGACGTAGGAGATTAAAAAACAAAAAGGTAGAATGATAATCATGGGCGATTATAACGTAAATATTTCAATATATACATAAAAAGGTAATGTCGTGCTGGGCAATGAAAAGAGATGCGTGTAAGTCGAAATTTAAACAGAATAGAAGAAAGTGTTTTATGAGAAAGTCAGAGCACTATGCCCACTCTTTGTACATTCTCTTTATGTATAATAATTGACAGTACAATTACAGTTTGATAAACATAAATACTATATATTATATTAAACCGTAAATTAAAAAATTACAAATATAAATAAAGAATACAATCACTTTATATATTATTACGATAAGGCGTGATTGTGTTCACTTTTGGATAATAATGGTTAAATTATAAAACTAATAAGTAATAATAAATATATAATAATAATATATATAATATATAATATTAATATTAATATATATAATATATATATAATAATAAAATATATATAATATATTATAAATATAGTAAAATATAAAAATATTAATATATATATTAAATATAATTCTATATATGCATATAGAGCAGTTACAAAATAGATATTATTAAAAAGTATATAAATGCAAAGTTCAAATTATTAATGCAAGATAAATTTTTCTTCAATATGAACAAAAGAATATGTAATTCTACAAACAAACCACTTACATAAGAGATCATTATTATTCTTCAGATAAAGTTTTCATTTACCTATTCACTTTTTCTATTTTCATTTGATGCTTCTCTAAAAGTTTCGTGTGGAGGTCCTTTTCAAGAGTTTTTACATATTAAAAAAAAAATCAGATCTTTTTAATTACATAAATTATTATAATAAGTAAGGTTACTAAATTTATTGTACAAAGGGATGCTCACCACCTAATTATCATACCCCAACCCATGATATTCTTCTAGACAAAAAGGCTTCAGATAAATGTTATACGAGCATATATTGAAGTAAACTAAGATTAAATTCAAATCTCATTCAATGTCATTGGCTTGTATATCATTCAATTTGTCGCTTAAAAGAACAAAATATCAATACAATTCACATTACTTTCTTTAACATTTATCAAACATTTCAACGCTAATCAGCTCATATCTTTGTTCTGCACATTTTTATATTCAGTATCATACCATAAACACTTTTGTTTCTGATATGTTTTAAATAGTTAACATAAAGGAATTATGTTTCGAATACTTAACGATGAATTCTGCAACAAGCAACAATATTCTACTTATATAGTCCGCATTCAAGAACAATTTCTAATTCTTTATCGAATAATTTTTCTACATTCTGCTTTAAAAAAAATTTTTTCTCAGGAATTCTGATCTGCCTTCCTTATTCTACATAATTCTAGCACTCATTATATTTGAGAGTAATACTACACTAATTATTCAACAATATACTATCAAATTCAAGTTTTTACCATAAACACAGCAATACTGATAACATAATCCTTTCCATATTATCATTTATCATAACATATTTTGCCTATTATTTATTAGTAAATATAGATAAATTGCAGGAAGACTTATCACCTTGGGGTCAAGCCATTGCATGTTGCAACTGAAAATCGACGTACCCGACGCTTTAGCCTGTTTTCAAAACAACTTAAAGACTGGTACATCATGGTGATTCAGCAGCTATATACAACCTTCTTTCCTTATATACAAGATTATTAAATTACATATTAATTATTATATATATCTTATATATATTATTATTATTAAATTATAGTTTATATATATATATATTATATTATAATTAATTATTAATTATATTAATAGTATTTATATCTTAAATATTATTATTAAATTATATATATTAATTAAATAGATTATAATCATTATTATTATTTATTAATAATATATTAATTTAATAATTATTAGATTTATATTAATTATTATAATATTATATATAGATTAATTATAATTTATAATAGAAGAAACTATACAAAACGACTATATAAGATAATTAAACAGATAGTAATAATATATGAAATGATATAAGTTAATAGAGAACAAATATCATATAAACAATAAAAAATAAACAAATAAGAGATAAATAAAAATAATTTAGATCCATTCATACTCATAATAAATAAATATATAATATAATAATATAATATATTAAGTAAATAATATACTAAATATAATATAATATATATAAAATATATAATAATAATATATAAAAAATATATAATATAATATATATATATAATATATAAATATATTATATATATATAATTATAATATTATATATACATATATAAAATATATATATAATATAATATTATCAGCGAGGCGAGCAGTGGCATTTCACCCAGCAGTCATGCTACAGTTCCCGGTACTCATATTTTCGACATAGTATGAAAAATATATTATATTAAATATATAAATAATATATATATATATATTAATATAGATATAAATATATATACTATAATATAATAATATTAAGAATATAATACCTATTATTATATTTAATAAATGATTATAAATAAAATATATAATATATACATATATTAATATATAATATTAAATAATACAATAAATAAATAACAATAACTCCATCTAGTTCAAACATTCCAAACATTTAACAACTCTAAATCTGAAGAACTTTCTTTACAAGATGCATGCTTTCTTCTTATTTATCTGTATGCCCCTGGTCTCCCGATCCGCCTCGAAAGAAATTTTATGGCTCCGATATCATAGATGTAAAAATTTAGAATGATCATGTTCCGTGTAGAAATCGCCTTCTCTGATAACAATCCTAACTCCTTCAGCCCTCTCCTCATAGCTTACCCTCAAACCCAAAATTCATCCTTGTTGCTCTACTTTGCACCCTCTCTAGCAATCTAAGTCTTTCTTTAAATAATGGGCCCGAACTTGTGCAGAATATCTCTATTTATGGCCTAAACATAGCTTATCAGTTTACTTATATACTTCTTTTACATCTTGTAAAACATGTGGGCATTATTATTCCCAGCACTGATTACTTTATTATTTGCTCCAACACTGATTAGTTCTTTTAAATTACTCGCTTAGAATACACCTATATCTTTTTATACTGAGTTACAAGACTCCAACAATCCCCATATCAGTTCGCAGAACTAATAATTATTATTTAGAAACCTAAAAGATGAAAGACACTTAGAACAATTATTTCACATATAAAAATTCCGAAGATTTTGTTGAAAAACTATAGAAGTTTAATCAATATTGTATCATTTTGAATCTTATACATCCTCATTCCTTAACTGGTGTCAGTCAGTGTATTTAATAATCTGCAAACTTTAAAATACTTTACCATTTAAAGAAAATCGAAAATTAATGCTCCTTAAGACAAATAGATATCAAATAGATAAAGGTAAATATTTAAAATATCACCACTATGAACCTCATGGGAAACACCACTCAGAACACTATTTCCATGAAGACTATGCATTTAATTAGACACTATAATTATTATGTAAAACTCCGTTAATGCTTTCGATACAATGCACTGACACACCATAGACTCTATTGTTCACACATCCTTAGCCACCGGTCTATAACAATAGCAGCCCCCATTGTCGCATATATAAAGTCGATACACAACCTATAATATCCATATTCACACAAACGTCAGATTAAATATCTACTTAAATCTCTCAACAGCTCATACCATACAATCTAAAGTCGTTTTTATTCTGGGGCACTTAATATATATTAACTCAGAGGGGGCGAAGCGAGAGTGCAATAAAAATTTAACCTTGCGAGGGAAGGAGAGTAATTATTTCAAAAAATATAGGAGGTAATATATATAATATAATAGTAGAGATATATATATATATTAAAATAAAGATAATTAAATAGGTAGGATGGGAGATAGAAGAAGTTATGGAGGTAGAGAGTGCGAATATATTAAGCATATAATAGATAGAGTATATAAGGGGGGGAGATAGATAATATAGGTAGGGGTACTGAATGAGGGGGCATGCATGATTCATATACTACATAATTGGAATGAATGCCTTGAACTTCATAGAAGACGCTCATAGTAGACTTCGGCTACTAATAAAGTAGCTGAATCGTATGACTATAGGAGAGGCAAGTCATAATCTTTTCGACTAAATCTCTCTCTCTCATCAATAATTCACATGGTTCGATTCGGAGCTGATTCTCTATGCAATTCAAGCTAGAGACAAGCGCGTAAACGGGGTAAAAAATTCACTCCTACTAATGTCCAATACACTGCTATAATTTTCACAGTACAGTCAAACGGCAGGTAACCCTTCGACGAGCAAGCGGTACTCATCAAATTCAAAGAGCGCTACACACTCTTGGGATCTCTATCAACAATTTATAACTCGGCTCAGTTTCCAAACGGAATCTCTAACATTCGTAAATCACACTTTTTCACCCTCTATTACGATCTGATTCCTGTGCTTAACTCCCTAGACTAAAAGGTCACCCTCGGCATCCCTATTCTCTAACTCAATCTTGGGATCATTCGCATTCCTCTCTCAGCCCTTCTCATTCGGTAGTTTTGCCTGTGATACCAGTATCGGTAGCAACGGGCTCGAGATTATGAACGTTTGGAAGCGGTGGCCCGGTGCATTCCGCCCCGAGTTGGAGGGAATGTGGCGTAACGCTGACCCCTCCCTCTCAATCAATTCTCTATGTCAATTAATACTAGCACTTCCTCAGTGTTTGAAGCACGCACATGTCCACCTATTCCGAAAAAAGGAATCGGATCCTTCAACTATCGCCCTTAGCTCTCACGTTGGTATCTCTAAATATTTGAACACTTCTAAAACTACCACCTCTTAGGCCATCTGAATCTAATTCTCTTCTTCGATCAGCATACGGCGCTTCGGGTTCCAAGTCACCTGGGCGATATACTTTCCCTAACGATTTATGTTTTCCGCTCATAGAACTACGGGAGACTGCTGGTGGCGCTCGACATACTCCAAAGCATTGACCGTAGTGCACATCACGCTCTCCAGCTCCCCTCTCTTGTGTTACCTCCTCTCTTTGCTTCGAGTCTAGCTTCTTCAGTCGCTTTCAATATCGATTTTTGAATGTAGCGACTTCTTCTCTTTTCTGTCAATAGTTCCTCAGGGTTCGGTCTATCTCCTAACTTTACTTCTTACTTTTCATAAGACTTCTCCCCCGCACATCAACTCTATCACCTTAGCGAACTCGACCGCTCACGCTAACTCATTTCAATTCTGCTTCTTCTTTTACTTCTAGAATCATCTCGCTAATCTTCCGATTCTGATTTCTCGCGATCGGATAGATTCGATTGTGCGTCGCTCAACTTGTAAATTCAATTTTCTTTAAAAACTCAACTTCACAAATCTCCCTCTAACACCTCCCAACTTTCCTATATTTTCGACTGTGATCTCGCTCTCCCTGTTGAACAATATAAACACTGGCTTAACATAAACAACAAAACTGGCTGGGGGAAAAAAAACCTCCCATCCCCCAGAAAAAACGGGTGTTTTGCCTTAATAAGGGTGGCCTGTTCAAAGAAAACGGAACTGTTGACTGCGAGACTTTTTTTTCCTCTTCTCAGTACTCTCCAGCTATACAAAGGGCTCATCCGCCCTTGTATGAACTGTTCTCATATCTGGGCTCTGGTTTCACCCGGCCTTTTGACAGGGTCGAGTCAAAAGCCAAACTTATAGACTGTCCTGTACTTCCAGTTCATTTGACCCTCTCTCTTTGCGGTGCGCTGTTGGTGCTTTATCTCTTCTTCTATAGGTACCACAGCGTCAGTTGCCGAGGACTTACCGCACCGTGTACCCACCTTACGACGCCCACTCGTAGCACAAGGGTCGTTCCCCATCTGCGTTTTAAATTCCAAGGTATTAGACCTCGCGGCATCTCCCAATCTTCTTCTGCTCCACCCAAAAAAAAAAAAACAAAAATGTGGACTCTCTTCATCTTCTGTGTAACTCTGAGATTTTAATCTCACTTCACTTCAAACGCCCTGCCGTCTTCCAAATCCGCGTAAATTTACGCATACAGCAATGAAACTTTGTGGCAACACCCCTTCCCTGAATAGGCTCTCCGTGAGTGGTGGTGACACAAACAAAAAAAAAATGTACACCCACCTATAACTACATTGGGAGAACTTCTTCATCAGCCTTTGATAAACACTATCAAAGTTATATAAGGTATAATAAGATAATAGCTAAAAAAATATATCATATATATTATATATATATATATATTATATCAGATATAATACGTAAACAATATAATAATATATTATATTATAGTATATGAGAGAGAGTTAGAGAGAGAAGAGAGAGAGAGAGAGAGCAAACAGCTAAGTATTTCTTTTTAATAGAACCCAGAAAAGAAGAATAAAAATAAAAAAAACAGCAATAAAATCAAATTCATATTAAACTTCAATAATAACAATCAGAAATATTCAAAATATTAAAGAAAATATATCTAATAATCAATAAGAAAATATATCTATATAATTGCAAGATCAAAACATTTTCCAATGGTGGAAGGCAATAAAATACAGTTATTCTTCAAGAAACGAATTTGCCAATATGTTAAAGCTGTTATCATTATATTGCTTCTTATAAAAATAGTATTATTTAAATAAGAACTTTAATTGACTTCATTAAATCAACATATTGTACTCTCCACCTGATCTCCCACTAACACATCACCATCTTACTGCAACAAAATTTCTTTAATATTTTACTATATTCAGAAGTCCGAAAGTCTTGAAGCAATTTTAAGACTTATGGCTTTTAATATGAGACACAAATCCCAAATAGTTCTTCAAGCGACACCATCAAGATGACTAGCCATGTATATCAATCACATTTGGCGCAATTGAATTGCGTGGAATTGACATATATAATAATACTGATAGCTGCTCCAATTAATCCAAAAAGATTTCCAGATACCGTGGCATGTATAATTTATATATTAATTCATTGATAATTGATCCGCTTTCAAGCGCATTATATATGATATATATAATATACAATAACATATACTATATATATACATCATATAAACTATATATATATAAAAATATATAATAATATTATATATAATATATATATATATCTATTGAATATAAATAATAAATAAACATTACTATATAATAATAATAATATATATATATAATATATCTTACTACATATATATAATAAATAATAATATATATATATATATATATATATATATATAATAATATAAATATATATAATATACATAATCAGTGCGTACGCTTCGTTGAAATGTTGTGGTCAACGACTTCTACATTCTTTTAAAATGGTGATTTGAATAATTAATATTCTGTCAAAAAAATGTTAGTATCATCAACCAAATTAATATTATACCATATATATATATATATATATATATATATATATTTAATATATATAAAACACAAAATATATATCATATATAAATATATATATAATATAATATAAATATATAAATTATAACCTGATAAAAAATAACAAAGTCGATTCCTCGCGTGCAATTATAACAAAATTGAATACTGTGCAGAAGTTCGAAACCCTCACCTAAGAAAGTGCATTGAAATGTTTAAATGATTACATGTACAGCTGCATGAATGATTCGTGTTTTTGCTGTTTACCAAGAACTGGAAAAGTGGGATATAACCAAAAAAAATTCATTCGCTTTTATATTTTTATTTATGTTCTATAAACAAACTTCTTTAGTTTCACCATTATATATATATAATATAATATAATATATTATATAATAAAGATATATATATAATATATATATATCATTATATATAAATAATAATATAAATATAATATTATATATATATATAATATATATCATAAATATATATATATTATAAATATATTAATATATTATATATACTATTATATATATATACTATTATATTATTAGTATATATAATATATCTTAAATATAATATAGTAAGTATTATATATAATTAAATATATTATATATATAATAATTAATATATATTTAATATATAGTATATATATATTATATATATAATAAAAATAATATATATAATTAATATATATATATATATTATAAGTATATATATATATTTATATATATATAATATATATTTATATATATAATTAAATATATATAAATAATATATATAATATATATATTAATATAAAAATAGATAATATTATAATAATTATAAATTACTACTGATAATTAAATTATAGTATATATATATATATTATTATTATCTATATATTATTATATATTATATATATTATATTAATTATATTATTATTATTATAATAATATTATATTACCATATTACCAAAATTTATAAGGTGTGTAACTAACACACCGAACATAAAATAAGTAAAAAATGACTTAAATACGGAAAAGAGCAGCTCTACTACCCCTTCTACCTTTAAGTGAAACTCACATTCGCTCCTAATCTTACGACTCAATCCACTTTGTCCTCTCTCACCACCTGTCGATTCCAACACAACTCACTACATACAAACACCCGTTAACCAACGATTCACCATTCCTTTCCACAGACCAAACATCTCAATGTTACTCCTCTTATCAACATTTACTCCTTCTTCACACCACACAACCCCCCTAATAGTCATGCCTCATTTATCAATTCGGTCAACTAAACACACCAAGATTGTCCTTGTCCGAACAATCGTACTTAGGATTCTATACTCTTATTCCATACCACATTCAACTGGGTCATTAACACAGGTCACGAACATCCTCAGTAAAGACCCTAGGCACTCACACGTATCTATTTACATCTACCAAGATTTAAAGCAGAGCTACCTAAACCCATTCACAAATTTATCCAACACTCAAAGTTACGTAATAAACAGATTCCTTAAATATTTAGCCAGAACACTTGTCGTGCTCCATCGGCGCAACAGAACCTCCGCAGGCCGAGACTGCTCTCACTCACACAATTGCCTTTAGCTAACATTTTACTTTCAACTCACTGTCACTTTTACCACCCTCCAAATCCCTCTATGAATCATCTCTCAATTATTTGCAATAAAATGATTTACTTCTCAGACATTAAGTTGCCACGGCTAAAAGGTTTCCTCAGTATATCCATCTTCCTGAAAAAACTTTAAATGAACCTGTAAAGTGACCACTTTCATTGAACATAAAGAAACTTAAAACAGGACTATCTATAATTTATAGCCAAAAATCGTTCTGGAGCCATAGCTTTATTCGAATTCATTACCGAAAATCACTTGAACCACTTTAATAAAGCTAGTGTAAACTATTGGAAAGTTTAATAACCACTCCGATGGACAACGTCCAAGCAGAAAGCCTGTTCCTATTTAAAAAAGGATTAAAACATTCTAGAAACCCAATTGGGCAAGAAACACTCAGCCTCAGCAATGCTTCGATCGGAAAGACTTATAGGGCAGACAAGATTTAATAATAACGTGATTGAAAATTTTGCTCAATCAAGAAGTAATGAAAGCGCGGATCTTTCTTTAAATAAAATGCTAAGTAATACATAACCTACTTTTAAAAATAATTGTATATAATTCTTAATTTCTAGATAAGCTTTACGGTCACAAGCCTCTTTTTAACACACACGCACTCACGCACACATCCACACACTCACAAACACCACACACTCCACACAACACACAACACACACACACACACACACACACACACACACACACACACCACACACACCCAACACACACACACACATATCTACTTATAACTATATTATAATATATATATATAGTTATATATATTGTATATATATATATATATATATATAATATTAATAATATAAATATATATATTTGTTGTGTGTGATAAAAGGCAAATTGCAACTACCAACTAGTTATTAGACGAGACGCGCTGAATATATATATATTAATATATGAGTATATATATATAATATTATATTATATATATATATAATAAATATATTATATATAATATATATATATATATATATATATTATATATATATAAATAATATATATATAATATCTATATGTATATAATATTATATAAATATATATATATAATATTATATAATTATAATATATAATAATATATAATATAAATATATATATATATTATAATATTAAAATATATTATAAATAATAATATAATAATATATATATATAATATAAACTATATATATAATAAAATGATAAATTATGTAATAAAGTTTGAAAAAAATTATTATTTTTTAATCTCATGTTTTCATAATATTTTTTAACAAGATTAGGTATATTTGAAACAGATATAATAAAATTATACTATATAATATATATATAATATATATATAGAATAATATATATATATTAATATATATATATAATATATATATATAAATATATATATATAAAATATACAATAAAAAGATATTGTAAGATAATTATTATAATCATTGAAAACTAAATAAAAAAATAGTAATAAATTAAGTAAAAAATCTAAATAAAAAAAAATATAATTGAGAACACTGATGATAATCTAATAATAATAATAATAATAATAAAATAATAAAATATTTAAATGAAGCAGAAACATGTTTAACAATCACTGTGTAACAAAAATATTATATAAAATAATTAATAATAATTAATAATAAATAATAACAATGGATATAAAATAAAAATTTAAAATTACAATAATAATTAAATAAAAATAATAAATAAGTAAGGAAATAATTAAAAATAAATATAAATTTTAAAATTTTAAATTTTAAATTACATTTAATAAACTTGAATAGAAAATCAAAGAATCAAAGGACCTTAATTTAAAGTACTTAAGATTCTGATCAATTTTTGGAGTCAGCTTTCGATCGTAACTTATGTGATGATCTGACATTATATTATATTATAATATTGAATATTATGATTATATTTATATTATTCATTATATTATTTAATAGGAACATGATGTAATGTTATTATTATTCTTTTAGTAATAATTAAATATGTTATATGATTATTATTATTAACAAGTTATCGTGTTGGTTGTTGTGTGTTGTTTGTTGTTGTGTTGTGTTGTTGTTGTTGTGTGTTTTTGTTGTTGGTGTTGTTGTTGTGGTTGTTGTTGTTGTGTTGTTCGTTTGTGTTGCCATCATAAATCCTGAGTCGGATAATCATTATTATTATATATTATTATTATTATTCATTATATTATTATTATATTATTATTATTTATTAATTACTATTATTATATAATTTAGTATAGTATAGTGTATAGTAGTAGTATGAGTAGTAGTAGTATAATTGTAGTAGTCAGTCAGTAGTAGTTAATGAGTTTGTTTATTTCAAATGTTTTAATTTTTAGGTACACCTTATTTTAAACGGAATTCTGATGTTGTGGCAGTGCTCGGTTGTGTGTGTTGTGGTATGTGTAGTGTTTATATAGCTCGTTCTATTCTTGTAAGCTCCGACATTTGTAAAAGAGATATTCGAGTAAAAAAAAAAGAACAAAAAGAAAAAACAAATAAAGCTATTTATCTATGATTGAAATAAAGAAAACGCGCTGCCTCGCTGACTCATAAACATTATACTGCTTATAAAAAAATTTAGTCAAAATGAAAAAAGTTTCATCTAAAACGTCGGAAAAAAGTTGATCCTCGGTAGCATTTTTAGTCAGTCAAAATTTGCTCAAACGAACTTTTTTAGTATATTTCTGCTTATACTGGACAAAACTACGTGGGACTTTCATTGTTATCTTCCGTTTAACTTTATCTATCTACCCTAGTAGTAAGTCTACAGGTTCCGCGCGCCCACCCCTTTTCGAAAATTGAAGGAGTAGATGATAGAGGGTAAGAAACTAGGAATATAATCATATATATGTGATACACTGATCACAGGCGAGTTTTGGTGACCGTAGGTCACCCCTAAGCGGGTGCTGCCCCCTTAGCGCCAAGGTCCGATATTTGGTTTACGCTCTTTTTGCGGGATCTGAGCGACCGAAATTAAGCCTAACGAGAGTTAGGTTCGAGCGTGATGACGTAATCTCGTCTGCGACGAGATTACGTCAGCGCGCGAGAGCGCGCGCGCGCGCACATACACATACACATCCCCCCACTTATAATTTTATTAATCTATATTATTAGATATATAAATTGAAAGATCACGGAGTTGATTCTCAATTTTCGAGCCGACTGCTGGCATCCGACTGTATAGCTCAGATCCGACTCCGACTCCGACTCTCATATCTCGGCTATCGGCTCCGGCTCCGGTCAGGGTCTCTGAATAAGGTAAATAGTATTTAACGACACCTTGTATGTATTATTATTATTATATATAATTATATCTAATATTATTTTTATTTATGTATTATTATTATTATTATATTCATTATCTATTATTATTTATATTATTTTATTATTTTCTGATTATTATTTTATTATTTTATTATCTATTATAATAAATTTTTGGTTATATTTCCACGGAGTTCTTCTTTTTCTTCGCACCAGTTCTAAGTCGCCAATATATATCTCGCACTGGGTTGAAGTTATGCCGTACTTGGATAAAATTTGGAAGGCCCAGGACGGGTGTTAATGGGGAGGTAACTCGTCGTTAGACGTGGTTAATCCCTCTGGTTCTGCACCCGCGGAAGGGGGCCCCACCCCCCATATAAAACAATCGAAGTTTCGTAATTGGCTCTGAAATTTCTGGTCGACGAGGATTCAGGAGATTATTTTTGATACTCGTGAATCTGCGGAGACGTTGGACCTCCGCACCGAGTGCTGGGAATTAGCCACTGCGGCTGCCGAGTTAATAAACATTCGCTTAATAATACAATATTGGTGCCTTATTAAGGGATTATTTATGTCGTTAAAGAGTTCTCGAATATGATGCGTTATAAGCCAGTGTTAGAGATGTCACGACCCCTCATTAGGGGACCAGGTCCCGACCTGAAAAAAAGAGCACGCTAGCATGTCAATAATCTAGATGGTCAAGTAACTATGAAAGACGGACGGAATGAAAGATGACCATAGAGAGAAGGACCAAGGAAGACTGAGGAAGAGGTAGAAGAAGAATAGGAAGGAGGCAGTAGGATGTGACAGCTGCCACACCACGTGCTGCTCCGGTGCGATGCGATTTATTAAATATTTGTGTAATGAATCAATATTGGTGTCTTTAAATGTTATTGGGTCTGTAGATATCGAAAATAATGGTTTCAGATCCATCAAAAAAATAAAATAAAAAAAATAAATAACTAAATTTTTATTCTTTTCTATGTTTTATAACGTAAACAATTTACGTTCTTTACTTACCCAAACTCAAGTAAACCACTAAAATCCAAACCAACAAGTCCAGCCAGCATCCAACCTCCTTCCTGGCCAATCGTGATCTATTGATCTATTGATAAGGGTACATTTTGAGTATCCATTTTTGGATAAACAATACATAAAATCAAGGTTCTTTTATACAAACATTCAACCAATCATATGTTGAACTAACAAATTATTCACCTTAATTAAAGACAAATATTAGATCATCTGAACTTATTGAATATAACACCTACAACTGAGAACCTAATACACCATCATTAGACAGGAATAAATGGCCACCGTTAACCAAGAATCCACACTAACATCAGTAGAAGTAACCTAACATAACATCCAAAAACGTAACTTATTCACACTTTGTCAAGCATGTCTCGCTAACATAACAATTGTTAAATTTTACATAAATATGTAATATGTAGCAAATTTACTATACCCTGGTCGTAACTACTCATACAGACCGACGAAAGTGTGCCAGTCGTCACAAAAGTTTTCATATCTAATAAGTCAACCATAACATTACTCTGAACTAAGAATAAATGTCCAAAGGCAAACCAGGCCCATCTTAAGCAAGAATAAATGGGTTAACATTAGCCAAAGTTTCACACTTAACATTCGTAAAGTAACTAACAAAGTGGACAAAGCGCAACTCATTCATACTTTGTCAACCATATATCCAACATGACAATGTTTAATTTTACATCAACATAGTAATATTTTAACAAAAAATTTTTAGCCATAAACCTAACCTTACCTAACCATCATTATACCTAACGGGTAAAGACAGACAAATAAAGTTTTACTCTCTGTAAGGCTAAACTATGAGCATAACAGACTTAACACGCACCCGGCATTCGAATAAACGCTATCATTAACCAACTTAAGCAATTAAAGCGAACATTACGAGGGAAAGTAAAAACCAAGTTTTCATATTTTTAACAATAATTTTCATTTCAAAAGAGTGTTATATAAAAACATAAGTTTATTTTAAATATATATTCATCCCTACATCACGAGGAGAACTACATAGGATTCAAGTTGAGGACTTCTATAATCTCTCTCAAAGATCAACACCCTCTTGAAAGAATGTAAGTTATAAATGCCTCAGGCCACACTAAACCATTTTCGGTATATTTTGATTCAGCAGCACTCATTCTCCTCATACTAAGAAGAGTACAACTCATCCCAAGCCTGATAGTTATTTAAAGCTCCTGCGATATATCTGCTATTATACGAAACCAATGTTTCGGTGTTAAATATCATAGATTTACACCATGTGCTATACTGATATTATGTCTCAAGTATGTCAACATCGTTAAGATGTTATGATGTTAATTCGTTTTTATTTTAAGCAACGCTTTAATATTTTCAGGTGTTCGAGCTGTGAAACATACACTGTGCATAGAAGGTCATCCAGCAGATCTGGTTGGCGCAAAGTATTGCGATCCCAAGGGTTCATATATTTCACACGTACGGTAGAGAGCACGCACGGTCTATTCTATTAGAACCACCTTCATGTGTGATAGCTTCCGCAGTTAGATAGTTTCGCACTAGAACGGTGATCTCCGGATAGAACCAAAACACGTGTATCCGTGCTACCCATCGAAGCAGCGGATTCGATAGGTGCTGAATGAACCCATCACCAGCAAGAGACATAAAGGTCATGATGACCCTTGCAGAAATACAAGCAACGTACCGACTACATGGTTTAGGACGAAACTAAATAGGTTTCTCTGTAAAATGACACATCATTGGCGAAATAACGCAAGGCTCCTCGGTGAAGCATAATCAACGAACAGATGTAGAGTGCGAGGATATGTCAGAGTACCAGTACAAGCGAAAAAATTCCCTACTGACGGAAATCGTATGCCTAAACAACTCAAATAGTAATGAGATTCTTTCTTTCACAAACAGAAGAAAGAAGACAAGAAACCAACGTCACAACGAAACCACATTCAGTACAAAAGTGTAATATCTCGCTAGACAACAACGAACAACAACTAAGACAACAAGCATCACTACAAACAACAACAACAGACAACAACAAACCATACAAACGAACAACTAACAACAAACTAACAACAACAACAATCCAAACAACAACAACGCAGACAACAACAAACAACGCAGAGATAGCATATGACAAGTTAATTGAAGTCTATATACCGACCCGATCCGAATATATGGCTAGTCATAAGCAATGGTCACAGTTAATAAAACTAACATAGCATTGTACCAGAAACTAGGAATATTAGCGTACAATAACAAAATCAACCAACACCTACGCTAGAATAAAAACTAACATAATCTCAAGTGTTCCCTACTTAACAACGAAAGTACCTCACAGCATACATAGAACGGAACCTATTCACTCGTTTTCAGCATATCTCTAACCTATCAATGTGTAATTTTCACATTAACAATGGCGGAATTACATAGGCATTTGATAGTATTATCAAGATAACAAAGCCATAGCAGATACGTTGGGAATATTTAGGTCCACTCTTGTAGACTACATCCCCCTTTCAGAAAATTTGTCAACGATTGAAAACAGAAAATGGTTTTATTTGTATCCATTTTGCCTAAGAGTAGCAATACCTATCGATATTATTAAACAAAGACGGGAGGTACGTGCAACGGTGCATCATACATAGATGACTTGGCAGCACTGTATAGATTAGAGAGCTGCGTTTATAATAAACAAGTGAGCGTACTCCATAGGTATTCTTAATCAAGAGCTCTTATGATAACACTTTGAAGACACATCTTCGTTAGATCCTGCTATTCATGATCCGGGAGGTTTTTTTTTCTTGTTCAAATCAATAACTTAATTCAGCCTAAAGTAAGAGTTTATTATATTTAATATAATATATTCTCATTTAAAAAAATAAAACATTTTGAATACCCATCTGTCAAAATTAATGATACGTCAAGTAATTAAATACATATCATTAAGAATAGAGAGAAAAATGATTATATGCCCATATCTAAAAAGTGATTCTTTTCCAGAAAACGTGTTGAATATACAGCCATACATTTGAGTAGACTATTTATTCCAGGCTAGTCCTTCGAGAATGAATCCCCCATGATAAAAAGAGAAAGACCATTGACTTCATGGTCAGTCACCTGATCGGAAATACTATGTCAACATCAGTTATAGAGAATATGTTAGACAATACTGCTTTGAAAGAGATGATGAGACGGTTGGAAGGTTCATTCCAGTCCGGTGACAAGGCAATCTTTACCAAATTCGAGGTAGTAGCTACATTATTCATGATAGATAAAGGAAAGGTAATGACTGTAAAACTGATACATTCGAACCACAAAACGTCAGTTTTAATCATTCCTATATAGCTAAAGTTCATCTAGAGAAAGGTGATGTAGGTTGTGCTTTCAAAGCTGTTGTTCTGTTTAGGAAAATAACTCGTGAATGTGTAGAGGTTAAACATATTCATTCGTATACAATTGAGAAAGCTGCAGAAGTGTTAGCTAAAAAATGTGGTATGGAATATACAGATTCTTTCATAGTAACTGACTTTGAAAATATTGAAAATATCGAAATGTGCAGGATAATCGTATTCGGCCCTAAAGGTAATGGAGTAAAAATGCTTTATAATCCATCCAATGAGAACAGAAATGATCCTTTATACATTATAGGCCATGATGGAGCTAATCATTACTATGCTGTAACTGAAGACAAGTTAAAGCTATGTTTTGAGAATACCAAAAAACACAGGGCATATATGAATGGCATCTTTTGCACTTATTGCTACACTTTCAATAGTAATAATATTGCACATAAATTAGATTGTGAACATTACGGATGTAGACAGTGTCTAGATGATAAGTGCCAAGGTTTATTTGATCACGATGGTATATTCCATGAGTGTAATGAATGTAATCGTGAATTTTATAATGCAGTCTGCTTTAAAAAACACCAAGATAATAATACGTGTAAGAAAATAAAAATTTGTAAACTCTGCCTTGAGCAAATAAAGGCTGATCGCTATGGTAGTTTCAAACACGATTGCACAAAAGCTTATTGTACTATATGTAAAGAAAAATACGAGCCTAGAGAAGATGAATACCATATATGCTACATGAAAAAGAAAATTAAGAAGAAGGATGATAAGAAAGATACTGATCCGGTGGTTCATACATGTTACTATGATATCGAGACATACCAGGAAGATAAAGGCTATGATGATAAAGGAAGACGAATACTAGAATTGCGCCCTTATTTACTGATATGCCAGACGATATGTGATGTATGTACCGATAAGGAAGGTGAACAAGTATGTTCACATTGTGGTCCAAGAACAAGAACATTTAAATTAGAGGCCGAAAAAACGCCTGTAAATCAATTTATAGACTTCTTGATGGAGTTTTCAGAGAAGAATCCTAAGTCAAAAGTAGTTGTGGCAGCGCATAATGGAGGTAAATTTGATCATCAGTTCGTATATGCATCATTACTGACACACCCAAGTTCAAAATCTATCAACAGCAGTCCTATAAAAAGAGGCAATAAAATCATTTCAATGGGATCGAATGGAAATATAGTCTTCAGGGATACGTTGCTTTTCACCCCATGTGCATTGAAAAGCATGCCTAAATGCATGGGTGTCAGTGAAAAAGACAATTCCAAGGGTTTCTTTCCCTATACATTTTTAAATGAAGACACCTTGAATTATAAAGGATCTATCCCTGATAAGAAATTCTTCGAAATAGAAAAAATGTCAACAAATGAAAAGCAAGAATTTGAAGAGTACTATAATAAGTTTATAGGTAAAGAATACAATATTTTTGAAGAATGTGAAAAGTACTGTACACAAGATGTTAATATACTAAGAAAATGTTTTGAGAAGTTCAGGGGCAGTTTCATTAAAGAATTTGATATAGACTGTCTAGATAACAACACAACAATTGCATCTTTATGCTTTACACTTTATAAAAATGTGTTTATGCCTGAGGGAAAAATTACTATTCTAGGTCGAGAGAACCCTAAACCTTTCACCTATGAAGCAATTCGCTGGCTTATGTATCAGGAAAAATTGAACAATATAAACATAAGGCACGCTCGCAACGGTGGAGAGAAAGGGTTCAAAATTAAGAACAAGTGGCTTTACCCTGACGGGTTCGGTTATGTAAAAGGAGTGAAAACTGCTTTCCTATACCATGGTTGTGCATGGCATGGGCATAAAGACTGTAATAAAGGAAAAGGTACGCTGCATAACGTATCGGCTGTTGACCGCTACAATCTCACCATGAAACAAGAAGATAGGTATAAAGAAGCCGGTTTTAATGTAGTACGTGTGTGGGAATGTGAATGGAAGATACAAAAGACCCGAATCATTCAAGATCCTGATCATATCGATGAAAACATAAGTATTAGCGACTATATTCAACGTCTTAGCAATGATGTTGTTAACAACAGACTCATAATAGACAATTCATTGTTTGGAGGCCGCACTGAGCCATTCGTACATTACTACCCTCCAACTAAAGGACAGAAGATCATGTATTTAGACTATACATCACTTTATCCTTATGTTCAGAAACGAATGAAGTACCCTTGTGGCCCCCCTGAAAAACTAATAGGTGATAAAGTACCAGACATTGAATCTTTTAAGAATGGCATCAATGACAAATATTTCGGTGCAGCTTACATTAAGATTCTTCCTCTTCAAGATTTATACATCCCCGTCCTAGCTAAACGAGCCAAAAATAAACTAATATTTCCACTCTGTGTAAAATGTGTTAAAGAAAATTGCTCGACATGCAATCATGATGAGAATGAGCGTGCTATTGAAGGTGTATACACAACACCTGAAATTCAGTTAGCATTAGAGATGGGGTACAAAATAATTAAAATATTTGAAGTTTGGTCGTTTAAAGAGAAGGAGTTTTTATTTGAAGGATATGTGAACCACTTCTTAAAAATAAAGACAGAGGCATCAGGACCACCAAATAATATTCACGAAGACGATCCTGATTTCGAGGAAAAACTTTAAAGAGTTTGTCCGTCTTTTCAAAGAAAAGGAAGGTGTTGAACTTGATATTAACAATATCAAGAAAAACCCAGGGATGCGGTTCATTGCAAAATTATGTCTCAATTCTCTTTGGGGAAAATTTGCACAAAATATACCTACAAGAGAAGATGTAGTATGTACTAGTGATAAACAAGTATGGGAACTAATCAATCAATGTGATATTGAAGTCCCTAGCGTTATTCCAATAGGTAGTAAATATGTTGTAACAGTTGTCAAAAATGCACTAGCCGAACGAACGTCAACTGCAACAAATATTCCTATCGCGTCGTTTACGACTGCATATGCACGTATAAAATTATACGAGTTAACAAAGTCAAACAAAGGGCATTGTACTGCGATACAGACTCTTGTATTTTTGTCGCTGGAGAAAAAGATGAAGTTCCTGAAACAGGAAACTTTTTAGGGGAACTAACAGATGAAATAGCAGATTACGGTTCTGAGGCATACGGTGACTCCTTTGTGTGTACTGGACCTAAGTCTTATGCTGTTAGAATAAGAACTCCAGATGGAAATATAAAATATATTGTAAAAGCCAAAGGTCTTACAATCAATAAAAGATACAAATGATACTATTAATTTTGAAAAATTGTTAAAGTTAACGTATGATCGTTGCTCTGAAAATAGTATAGGTCACGATGAGTCATTGTACAATGATATCAAAAACCATGATGTTACAGTGAAGGCAATGAATGAAATACAATTTGATAATGTTGATAAATAATAATAACAAAGAGCATTTAACTAGTAAACTAGGATTAAGAAAGTAGACGAGTCACAGAATCCTAATGCTAATTTACATGGAAGTAACAGAGGTGGATTATGTTATAGTGTTCCTATTATAACTTTTCAACCTGGGAAATATGGAGGTGTTAGTATTGTTGCCGGTTCTAAAATGGTCCAACACACATCCGATAAGCGAATCTTTATTAAAAATTCATGTCGCACGGTATCATATGGTTATAAGGGTACATTAATTCCCATTTAATATATTAAAAATATCTAACTATGCTTAATGTTTAATGTTTTTCTATGTAAAAATATTCTGAATAATAAAATGTAAATAAAAAAGTTATTTTATTAACCCTTATCATAAAAATCATTTTCATGCTTCGTGTTGATATTTTCTGAAAGGGGGCGGAGTCTAAAAAGAGATAAGCCTAAAAATATTTCAGGTTATCTTCTGAAAGTGCCAGGTGTTACTGTTGCGTAATGTTTGTGTGTGTGTGTGTGTGTATGTGCGTAAGGCGATTATTCTAAGTTGATATGTTGAGATATACTTGAAAAGCGTGAATTGGTTATGTTTTGTATGCCAATTTTACTGTTGTTTTGTATGTAACTTTGCTAATTTTAGCAGCTTATTCGTGTGTGTGTGTGTGTGTGTGTGTGTGTGTGTGTGTGTGTGTGTGTGTGTGTGTGTGTGTGTGTGTGTGTGTGTGTGTGCGTAAGGCGCTTATTCTTAGTTGATATGTTAGAGATATGCTTGAAAAAACTGTGAATAGGTTACGTTTTGTATGTAATGTTAGTTACTTACTGTTGTTAAGTATGGAACTTTGCTAATGTTAGCAGCTTATTCGTGTGTGTGTGTGTGTGTGTGTGTTGTGTGTGTGTGTGTGTC